>MU726275.1:45929-63757 GCA_026770625.1 Nicotiana glauca | reverse complement strand
TAGGAAGGTAAGATTATTTAAAATCGCACCTAAAGCGACTAACGTGTTGTTATCTTTTGGGAAGGCCGTGAAATTCACTAAACGGCCCGTCCCGAATTTCTAATCATTTTATTAAGTAATTAATGAGGGCCCCGCAATTGCATTTTTATTTGGCGAGGCTCGTCTCATTTTTATTTATTAAGGCCCAACAAAAGTAACTAAATTTTCTATTTTTTGTCTCTAAAGTTTAATTAATCCGTGAATATAAATTTGAACTCTTAATTCAAGTCCGAACTCGAACAAAAGGGAATACCTTTTAGCTTGAGCTCGCTACCTAATTAGAAGTCGAATTTTATATTCGTGAATTAATTCTTTATATTACTAATGTAGTCTTAATATTTTATTCAAAGAGAGCAAGGATTTTAAGCTTCAAGTTCAAATCCACATTTGAGCAAAAGGTAAAACCTTTTAGCTCAAATGTGCTACCTAACTCAATGGCCCAAAACAGCCCCCTAACAACTAACGTATCAATTGACATTTCAAACTTGGGCCCAAAGAATCCAAACCACATAATATAGACACATTTGGACAAAAAACCCCAATAGCCACGGATATTGGGCCTGGGAATAGCCCAAATCAGTGAGCTAAACCAGGCCACTTCTCAATCACGTATCTTTCCCTTTCAACTATATGAAGTTCAGAACTTAATACCACAAGAATTATGATAAAAGAGCAACAGCATGCTTTCAGGGAATTTCAAAACATATTTGAGAAAATAGATTCAGCCAGCTATGAATTGAATTTGCAGATTTTCACATTAAACCTGCTATTATGATAAGTTCATGTACACTAGTACACATTTGAGCAGATAAACTGAACCACTATGCAAAAGGTTGATGCGAGCACAAACTACAGTTCTAGTAATTGAACACTTAACATTCTAAGATTAACCAAACTTAGTTTGCAACACAGGAGATTAAGTGCCATCAGCAGAATAATACCAATTAATTATTGTCACATCTTCTTCCTAACATGCATCCTGATACTACAGGAAGTGAAACAACATGAAGTTATCAGTTCTTAAGGCCTTTAACTAGCTTGAACAGACAAAACATTCCAAATGACTGAATGTGCCTCAAGGAACGACAATCCAGTTGAATACATGAGTATGCCAAAGCACATCAGAATCAAAGAAGCACATAGTTCAAATCCCCCTCCAGATGTTATAATCGTGTTCCAAAACATTTCAGGGCAACAAATGGGACAGCCTAATGAACTGATTAATACACAAGGGCCATTGGACAACAATATTATTTAGATGCATCATTTATACCCCAAATTGATAAAATAAAACTAACTGAAAACTCCTACCCAACGATGAACCTATCAAAACAAACTCACCCCGGCAGATTTCCTTTAACTGATTAGCGATCGCAAAATCAAGCAGAACTCATATAAACACATGAACTATTAGCAATCAGGGCTGCTACATGCCAACCAATGCAAAATTTTGCACTTACAATTGTGTAAACAGGCTGCCTAGACAGCTACAAAACAAGGCAGACTCTCACCAGAGTCAACAGTCCAAATATTGCCTGCTATCGATTGAAATTGATGCTCTAACTAGTCCTTTAACAGCTCGAAGGAGCAGAACTCTTATAGGGGTGAAAAGGCTGGTAAGTTTTCAACAAGAGAAGGAAAATAGAGCCAATGTGCGCATACGTAATCAGTGAAACAGTCCAGTCACCGCCTTGGACCAAGATCTAACAACAATGAACATAGCACATGTTTTTTTGAAGATCAACTCAACCATTAACCAACCTATTTCAAGTACTAACTGGGAAGACAAACAAAACTATTCTAAAGAGCTGCTCATGAATGCAACAGATGCATAACTCTTACAATGTGGAGATTAAAATGCGCTTTAGCATGAAACAAGAGGGCCAACTGGTACACACATCAAACGGAGGCTAGCAAAGATGAGCAAACCATGATATCAACCAGTCAGAGAAGAGTCGACAAAATCGACTACAATCTCGGATCGAAACTCAAGAACAACTCTCTAACGATTGAAAATCTCGTTTCAAATCACTCCAGTTTTTGGAAAACAGAACTAAAAGAGTAGCTCAAATTTTCATCAAATATCTCACATTCGAAATCAAAACTGAAGTTAAAACAAAAATCAACTGAAATATTTTCCTTAATATCGATGAATCGAGATGAAGTCAAAATAACAATCTGAATCAAAAATCGAGCAGAAATGACAGAACAGAGCAATCACTTAAGCAGAATAAATTGATATAGGTATTATACGAGCAATGCGAACAGAACGGGATAACACGTTGGGAGGAATCATCCAATAGAACTACACAGAAACAAATTGTAACAATATTTACATTCAAACATGAATTGAAACAGAATACAAGTAGTAGAAGAGGATTCAATTCAATTAAAATCACACAACAGGGAACGAAATGAACCTGTTGAAGCTAAAATAACAGCAAGAGATTCAACGACAACTCCACTTCAAGTTCCAGAATCCAAATGAGATACAAGCTTCGAAATCGGACAGAAATGTTATTACACAATTGAAATTAGAATCAGAAGAAGTTCGCTCAATCTAAAAAAAACTAAACCCTAGCTCTTTCTCTGAATTTCTCGTGCTTTCGGAATCTTTCTCTGAAAAAATCTCTGGAATCTCTTTTGAAATTTCTCTCCGGAATTCTCTCTGAAAAATTTCTGGACCTCCCCTCTCAATCGCCGCCTTCCATCTTCTATAGCCTTGAAGCTTTGCTCAGTGGTGAGGATGATAGAGACACGCAAAATCCGTGTCTCTATCTGATGAAGCCTCCGATAATATCAAGGCTAAATGGGTTGGGTTCGGGTGATGCTCTTTGGGCCTGGGGTTTTGAGGGTATTTTCTGATTTGTTTTGGGCTTAGGGGTGTTTTGGCCCAAAATTATTGTATTGTATTCCCCTTTATATTTGTTTTGTACTTTCCTTCCATTATTTTCACTTGTATTTTTGTATTTATTTTTTAAATTGTAATATATCATATATATATTTTTGTATTTTCTTGATTTTATAATATTGAGAGATTTAAACTAACAATTAAACTAATTAAAGACTAAAACTATTTAATAACGATATTGTAGCAATTTTCAATTAAAGTAGTAAAATGCTAAAATGAACTATTTTTGTGATTTTCTTTAAATTGTTAAAATGAATTAATGCATATTCTTTATACTTTTAACATGAGTTATTATGAAAAAATGCAACAAAATTCTTAAAAATTGTAAAATTATTTAATTTGAAACTTTTGGAATAACTTGCTTAGGGCAAAAATCACATGCTCAAAGCTTTTACTACTTTTCAGTTTACTGGAGCAGCCTTCACTTGTTGGGAGGCGTTTGAGCAGCGTAGGCTAGTTGGTGCAACACATTTGTCTTGGCAGGAGTTCTCCGTTCTCTTTTTGGAGAAGTATGTGCCGCGGTCCCGTAGGGAGGAGCTGCTTAGGCAGTTCGAGTGGCTATGACAAGGAGACATGACTGTGTCTCAGTATGAGATGAGGTTCTTAGAGTTGGCTCATCATGCAGTTTGGCTGGTTCTGTCTGAGCGTGATCGGATCAGGATATTTGTGGATGGCCTTAACTATCATTTTCGTGTTCTTATGACTAGACAGAGAGTGCTGGGCATTTCCTTTGAGGAGGTGGTAGATATAGCTCGAGATATTAAGTCAGTTCGCCGCCAGGATCGGGAGGAGAGGGATTCCAAGAGGACTCGAGGTTTTGGCAGTTTCAGTGGTGCTCCTTTGAGAAGCCAATTTCAGCAGGGTAGGGGTCACTCTTTCAGGCCCGCTCAGTCAGCCCGTTCCGAGTATCGGGGGCATCTTCAGGTCGTGGCCATCAGGGTTTGCAGCAGAGTCAGCCATCTCTTAGCGCTCTTCCAGAACAGGGTTCATCTTGAGCTCCATCTGTTCAAGGTTTTACCAGGCCGAGTGTTTCAGCTAGTCACTCAGGCGCACGGGGTTCCCTTCAGTCCCATTCTCCAGCACCCAGGAGTTGTTATGAGTGCGGATAGTTTGGGCATATGTGGAGGCAGTGTCCTCGTCGAGCTGCTAGCTCATCTCAGCAGTGGGGTCAGCCCTCATCTTCTGGTCCAATTTCTTCAGCACCCGCCCCGCCAGCTAGGGGTGAGGGTCAGGCAGCCAGGGGTCTCCCTAGAGGGGGAGGACGATTTGGGCGGTGTTCAGGCTCGCTTTTATGCTCTTCAGGGCAGGACAGATGCCATTGCTTCAGATGCCGTCATCACAGGTATTATTTCAGTTTGCCACAGGGATGCCTCGGTCTTATTTGATCCTGGTTCCACCTATTCTTATGTGTCTTCATATTTTGCTCATCATTTGGGAACGACCAGAGGGTGTCTTGTCTTACCTGTTCATGTATCCACCCCGATGGGTGATACTATTGTTGTAAACCATGTATATCGATCGTGTTTGGTGACTATTGGGGGTCTGGAGACCCGAGTTGATATAATGCTATTGAGCATGGTAGATTTTGATGTTATTTTGGGCATGGACTGGTTATCTTCATGTTATGCTATTCTGGACTATCATGCTAAGACAATCACTCTAGCTATACCGGGTGTTCCGAGGATCGAGTGGCGTGGTGTGACTGACTATGTGCCTAGCAGGGTGATTTCCTTCCTAAAGGCCCAACGTATGGTTGGGAAAGGTTGTTTATCATATTTGGCTTTTGTGAGGGATGTTGGAGCTAAGACTCCTAGCATTGATTCAGTCCCAGTTGTGAGGGAGTTTCCCGATATGTTTCCTGCAGACCTGCCGGGCATGCCACCGGACAGGGACATTGATTTTGGTATTGACCTGGTGCCGGGCACTCAGCCCATTTCCATTCCTCCATATCTTATGGCACCAGCAGAGTTGAAAGAACTAAAGGATCAGCTTCAGGAACTCCTAGATAAAGGGTTCATTCGGCCTAGTGTGTCACCGTGGGGTGCACTGGTCCTATTTGTGAAAAATAAAGATGGCGCAATGAGAATGTGCATTGACTACAGGCAATTGAACAAAGTAACAGCGAAGAACAAGTATCTCCTGCCTCGCATTGATGATTTATTTGACCAGCTCCAAGGAGCAAGGGTATTCTCCAAGATTGATCTCCGTTCAGGCTATCACCAGTTGAAGATCAAGGATTCAGATATTACGAAGACTGCTTTTAGGACTAGATATGGGCACTATGAGTTTCTTGTTATGTCCTTTGGGCTGACCAATGCCCTATCCACGTTCATGCATTTGATGAATAGTGTATTTTGGCCATATCTGGATTTGTTCGTGATTGTTTATATTGATGATATATTGGTATACTCGTGTAGCTAGGAGGAGCACGCACAACATTTGCGAGTGGTATTGCAGAGATTGAGGGAGGAGAAGCTTTATGCAAAGTTATCCAAGTGTGAGTTTTGGCTTGGGTCAGTGGTTTTCTTAGGACACGTGGTGTCTAGTAAGGGTATTCAGGTCGACCCGAAGAAGATAGAGGTGGTGCAGAGTTGGCCTAGACCGACCTCAGCCACAGAGATTCGCAGTTTCCTTGGATTGGCAGGTTATTATCACCGGTTTGTTCAGGTATTTTCCTCTATTGCATCACCCTTGACCAAGTTGACTCAGAAAGGTGCTCCATTTGTGTAGTCGGATGAGTTCGAGGGGAGCTTTCGAAGATCAAGACAGCTTTGACCACAGCTCCAGTATTGGTATTGCCCTCAGTCGTAGGTTCTTATACCATATATTGTGATGCATCGAGAGTTGGGCTCGGATGTGTATTGATGTAGGAGGGTAGAGTTATTGTTTATGCTTCTCGTCAGTTGAAGCCCCATGAGAAGAACTACCCTGTACATGATTTGGAGTTGGCTGCTATAGTTCATGCTTTGAAGATTTGGAGGCACTACTTGTATGGTGTATCTTGTGAGGTATTCGCCGATCATCGCAGTCTTCAGCACTTGTTCAAGCAAAAGGACCTCAATCTGAGGCAGCGGAGATGGCTAGAGTTGCTTAAGGACTATAATATTACCATTCTGTATCACCCAAGGAAGGCCAATGTAGTGGCCGATGCTTTGAGCCGAAAGGCAGTTATTATGGGGAGCTTGGCGTACATTCCAGTTGGGAAGAGGCCCTTTGCAGCTGATTTTCAGGCTTTGGCCAATTGTTTGGTGAGACTAGATATTTCGGAGCCTAGTCGGGTGTTGGCTTGTATGGTTTCTCGGTCTTCCTTATATGATTGCATCAGAGAGCGCCAGTATGATGATCCACATTTGTTTGTCCTCAAAGACAAGGTTCAGCATGATGATGTCGGGGATGCGACTATTGATGATGATGGCGTGTTGAGGATGTAGGGCCAGATTTGCGTGCCCAATGTGGATGGACTCCGAGATTTGATATTAGAGGAGGCCCACAGCTTGCGGTATTCCATCCATCCGGGAGCCGCAAAGATGTATCAGGATTTGAGGCAGCACTACTGGTGGAGAAGGATGAAAAAGGATATAGTAGGGTTTGTGGTTCGGTGTCTCAACTGTCAGAAGGTAAAGTACGAGAATCAAAGGCCGGGTAGTGTACTTCAGTAGATGATTATTCCCAAGTGGAAATGTGAGAGGATTACTATGGATTTTGTGAGTGGTCTCCCTCAGACTTTGAAGAAGTTCAATTCGATTTGGGTGATTGTGGACAGGCTGACCAAGTGCGCGCACTTCATTTCGGTATGTACTACCTATTCTTCGGAGCGGCTGGCAGAGATCTTTATCTGGGAGATTGTCCGATTGCATGGAGTTCAAGTGTCTATTATCTCAGATAGGGGTACTCAGTTCACTTCTCAGTTCTGGAGGACATTTCAGCGAGAGTTGGGTACGAAGGTAGAGTTGAGCACAGCATTTCATCCTCAAACGGACAAACAGTCAGAGCGTACTATTTAGATACTGGAGGACATGTTGCGTGCCTGTGTCATTGATTTTGGGGTTTTTGGGATGAGTTTTTGCCGCTTTCAGAGTTTGCCTACAACAACAGTTATCAGTCAAGCATGCTGATGGCTCCGTATGAGGCATTGTATGGGAGGTGATATAGATCTCCTGTTGGATGGTTCGAGCCTGGCAAGGCTAGGTTATTGAGGATAGAGATGGTTCAGGATGCTTTAGCGAAGGTGAAGCTGATTCAGGAGAGGCTTCGTACAACACAGTCGCGTCAGAAGAGTTATGCGGACCGGAAGGTTCGGGATGTGTCATATATGGTGGGTGAGAAGGTCTTGTTGAAGGTTTCACCCATGAAGGGTGTTATGCGGTTTGGAAAGAAAGGGAAGCTGAGTCCGCGATTTATTGGGCCTTTTGAGGTACTTAAGAGGATTGGGGAGGTGGCTTGTGATCTTGCCTTGCCACCCAGCTTGTTAGGCATGCACCCGGTGTTTCACGTATCCATGCTCCGAAAGTATGTTGGGGACCCGTCCCATGTTTTGGACTTCAGTACTGTTCAGTTGGATGATGACTTGACCTACGATGTGGATCCAGTGGCTATTTTGGGTCGTCAGGTTCAAAAATTGAGATCAAAAGATATTGCTTCGGTAAAAGTGTAGTGGAAGAGGCTACT
Source organism: Nicotiana glauca (assembly GCA_026770625.1). Lineage (NCBI taxonomy): Eukaryota > Viridiplantae > Streptophyta > Magnoliopsida > Solanales > Solanaceae > Nicotiana > Nicotiana glauca. The sequence goes on along the minus strand of MU726275.1, from coordinate 56,139 downwards.
TGGGAGACCGAGCGGGAGATGCAGAGCAGATATCCTCACCTGTTTATGGCTCCAGGTATGTTTCTTGACCCGCTCGAGGACAAGCATTTATTTTAGTTGGGGAGGATGTGACGACCCGGCCCGTCGTCACGTGAGTTACCACCCTGTTTCCCCCATCTTATGTTTCTCTATGCTTCATTATTGGTATTTGAGGTGATCGATTTGAATTGGATTGGTTTTAGATGGAAATGAGGCACTTAGTCTCTTTAAGGAAAGCTTGTTTTGGAAAAGTCAATCGGATGTTGACTATTGAGTCAAAGGGCTCGGATATGATTTCCGGTGATTTGGTTAGCTTCAGGGGATGATTTGTGACTTAGGAGCGTGATCGGAATTGATTTTGGAGGTCCAATGTAGAATTAGGCTTGAATTGGCGAAGTTAGAATTTTGGCGAATTCCGGTTGATGGGTGAGATTTTGATCAGAGGGTCGGAATGGAATTCCAAGAGTTGTTGCAGCTTCGTTAGTCAATTTTGGTTGTGTGTGCAAAATTTTAGGTCATTCGGAGGTGTTATGGTCGAGTTTTTGATCAAGTGCGTAATTCGAAAGTTGTGGAATAACTTAGGCTTGAATCCGATGTAATTTGATGGTTTTGGTGTTATTTGTAGAGTTTTGATGATTGCAGCAAGTTTGAATGATGTTTTAGGATGGGTTGGCACTTTTGGTTGAGGTCCCGGGGCCTCGGGGTGATTTCGGATGGCCAACGGGGTGAATTTTGGACTTGATGCATTCTGAAGAGTTCTAGTATCTGGTATTTTTCGCTTCTGCGGAAATGGACCGCAGAAGCAGTTTCGTAGAAGCGAATGAGGGAGCAGCAGAAGTGAGCCTTGGACTCGAGGTAGGTTCCGCAAAAGCGGACATTTGGACCGCAGAAGCGGAGCGGAAGAAAATCTGCAGAAGCGGCATTTTTATCGCGGAAGCGGAAAAGCCTGGTCAGGGATATTTAATTCCATCTTCGCGAATTTTTGAAAGAACTTAACATTTTCACTTAGGACTTGGAGTTTTTTATGCGATTTTGTGAGGGAATCAAGGGACTTCATTGAGGTAAGGAATTCTGAGCCTAAAATATAAATCTAATGTGTTATTACATGAATGAAGGGTGAAAAATCAAGGAATTAGAGGTCAAAAATGAAGGTTAGGGCTTGAACTTAAGAGAAAGAAAATTTGGGGTTTGAGGGAGCATTTGAGCTCGGATTTTTGTAAATTTGATATGTATAGACTCGTGGCGAGATAAGGAATCCGGTGATATAAATTTTCTGATTTGTCGAGAAGTGGGCCCGAGGCTCGGGTTTTGCCAATTTCGTGATTTTTGATATTTTTCGAGTCTTTTCAATTTGGTTATGTTCCCTTAGCCTATTGTAATGTATTCCTTGTGGTTTTGATCAGATTCGACACACGAAGAGGTTGATTCGAGAGGAAAAGACATAGTGAGCTACACTTTTGGCCGGCTAGAGATGAGTATTGATAGTAAATGATATCCTGAGGGTTTGAAACCCCGGATTTGCATAACGTAGTGCTGTATTGAGGTGAAATGCGTGCTTAATGGCGAGTGAGGGGTTTTTTACCACTAGGGATTGTGACTTGGTCCGTCCCGTTTGATATTTTACCGCGTATTTGACTAAGTTGATTTGCTTATCATCGTGATTTGGGCTTATTGCCATGTTTTGGGCGTAAAGCCAATTATTTGAATCCTTCGTGGATTGTTATCACTATTTCCTCACTATTTTGATACGTTATTTGAACTCAGTCCTAATGATTATATTGTTTTGCAAACTCAGCCGCTTTAAATGAATTTTTAGACTTTAAATGATATTTCACTGATGTTTTGGGTTGAGAACTATTATCTTATTGACGCCTGAGGGGCTTATGATATTTTCTGGACTGAGTGAGGCTTTCAGGCCTTGAGTGTAAGGTGAGAAGGCTTTCAGGCCTCGAGTGATATGTGAGGAGGCTCTCAGGCCTCGAGTGATATGTGAGGATGCTCTCAGGCCTCGAGTGTGTTGTGAGAAGGCTTTCAGGCCTTGATTTATATGCCACGAGGTGGCTTGATATTGCGCTTGGGCCGTAAGGGGCCCCTCCCAGAGACTGTACACCCCCAGTGAGTGCGGATACCCATGTGATGTGATACTGAGCCCGAGGGGCTGATGCTGATCTGAGTGATGTGATACTAAGCCCGAGGGGTTGATATTGTTTCTGAGCGATTGATACTGGGCCCTAGGGGAAGATGTCTAATCACTATTTATTTGATATCTTACCTGACTTACTGGTTTTACTTTGAAAAGGAAATTTCACTTCTATACTGTTATGTTCTACGGATTTTCTGTTTTTTCTGCCTGATATAGAACTGCCTTGTGCTGTCATGTGCTTTCTTACTTTCAGATATTATTTATTATTGTTACTCACTGGGTCAGAGTACTCACATTACTCCTTGCACTATGGGTGCAGATACAGGCATTGTGGAGTCTACCCCTGAGGACTGGTTCTTCCCAGATCAGGAGGCTAGTCGGAGTGACGAGGTAGCTGCTGACGTCCGCAGCCCTTTCTTTGGATTTTTCCTTCGAACAGTTGTATCAGACTTTACATTTTCTAGACTTAATTTAAAACTCTGTAGTAGCTCATGACTTGTGACACCCAGATTTCGGGCTGTGTCGGGATGGTTTCCTATTTTATCACTTTTCTTCCGCACTTATGATAATATTAATAATATTTTAGACTTATTCATGCTAAGTAACTGCTAAAGAGGTGTTGATGTTCTGTTGGCTGGCCTTGTCTTCACGAGAGACGCCATCACGACTGGGTTTGGGAATTGGGTCGTGACAGTGGCCCTCTTTAATTATATCTTTAAAATCTTTAGAACTTGGGACGTGCTATTTAGCGAATTTTCATAGCCTCCCGTAAAGTTAAAAACGCGTTAGTTGCTTTAGGCGCGTTATTTAATAATTTTACCTTCTTAAACTCGGGTGTGCATTTCATGCAACCCAAATCCAAATCCTAAATGTTGAATAAAATGTGTTTTAGGTTGTGAGCGCATTTCGTATGACACGATCCAAAGACACATTTTAAACGACATTCAATTTTCTTTAAAACTAATTAAAAGCAGTAAATAATTTAAAATTGCACTATAGCTTGAACGTGTTTTGAAATCAGATATTAGGCCAATTATGATAGTTTAAGCGACCGTGCTAGAACCACGGGATCTGGGGGTGCCTAACACCTTCCCTTGGGTCAACAGAATTCCTTATTCAGAATTTCTGGTTCGCAAACTTCACTTGGAAAGTTGAAAATTTCCTCGATTTGGGATTCAAAATAAACTGGTGACTTGGGACACCAAAAACCAAACCTATCCCAAGTGGAGAATCTGATCATTAAATAATCTCATTTCAAATAATATCACTTAAAGTGAAAAAACTCCCTTATACACTATCCCTCGGGGTAGGTGTAAAAAAGGAGGTGTGACAACAACAAATATCAATTTAAGACTCACGATCATGCTCGATACCGACGTATAGATACTCGCCACCATGCCTATACGTCGTACTACACAATAAACACATAGCAGATATGACTCAACTCCTAATCCCTCAAGCTAAGGTTAAACCGAACACTTACCTCGATGCTTTGAATTCAACTCAAGTCTCAATTATAGCTTTACCCCTCGATTCCACCACCAATCCACTCGAATCTAGTCATAAGTTACTTAATTACATCAATAAATGCTAAATGAATCAATTTGAATGCATAAAAATGAATTTCTCAAAGTTTTTTTCCAAAAATTCCAAAATTGCCCCCAAGCCCACGTGGTCAAAACTCGAGGTTCGAACCAAAACCTGGCTACCCATTCCCCCACGAACTTAAATATATAATTTGTTTTGAAATCGGACCTCAAATTGAGGTCCAAATCCCAAATTTTTAGAAAAATCTAAGTTCTACCCAAAATCTCCAATTCTCCCATGATAATCTTTGATTTTAATTTTGAAAATATGTTAAATGATGTTAATGATTGAAGGGAATGAGTAAAAACTAACTTACAATTGATTTGGAAGAAAACTTGTTCTTGAAAAATTGCCCCAAGAAGTTTGTGTGTTGAAAGAATGTTAAAAATGGTTCAAAATTCAGCTAAGTGTAAAATATGCAGGTTGCAGATATGGGATTTGCGAACTGGGGTTCGCAATTGCAAACCCCAACCTGATGTGGGAATTGCGAAGTCAAGTTCACATTTGTGAACACTGGGCAAAGGGAGGGACTTCGCATTTGCGACCAAGGGTGTCGCATTTGCCAAAGTCCCAGTATCGCATTTGCGAGCCAAAATGTCGCATTTGCGACAGGCTTAACTTCGCATTTGCGGACCAAATAGTCGTATTTGACCCAGCTGCAGGACTACCCCTTTTCACATTTGTGATGGCAGGCTCGCATTTGCGAGACCTGTTTCGCAAATGCAAAAATTGCAGAGCTGATGACACCAGATTTTCTCAAAGGCTAAAACTGCATCCGTGGCCTATCCAAAACTCACCCGAGCCCACGGGGCTCTAAACCAAATATGCACACAATCTCAAAAACATCCTACGGACTTATTCGCGCAATCAAATCACCAAAATAACATCATAAACAATGAATCAAACCTCAAAATTAAGAGTTTTTCTTCAAACTTCATTAAGTTTCAAATTTAGAACTTTAAGCCCGAAACAAGTCAAACGACGTCCGATTTCAACCAAGCTTTATAAAAGCATCTTAAATCATATATAAGACCTGTACCTGGCGCCGGAACCAAAATACGAGCTCGATACCAACACGTTCTAATAAATGTTGTTTCAAATTTCCTTAAACAATTTCAGAAAACAATTATAAAAAAAAATTATTTCTCGGCCTTGGGACCTCGGAATTTGATTCCGGGCATACGCCCTAGTCTCATTTTTTCCTATGGACCCTCCGGGATCATCAAATTACGTGTCCGGATCCGTTTATCTAAAATATTGGCCGAAGTCAAATTTATTCATTTTAATACCAAAATTTAGCATATTTTACAGAATTGCATATTTAAGCTTTCCGGCTACGTGTCCGGACTGCGCATGCAAATCGAGGCAACTCTAACTGAGGTTTTTAAAGCATTGGAAGCGCATAATTAATTTAAAACAAGTGATGACCCTTTGGGTCGTCACAATTGATGGGTATTTTTTTGTTAAAGGAATGAACTAGTCCTCTATGATACCATGTTAGTATATAATATATACCAGGTTGGTATCTTTTTCATTGAAACCTTTTTTCATGTTTCAATAGAGTTTTCACGCCTTTTAAAAAAAATTCTTAAACAAAAATACCTAGTTTGAAATGTTAAATGGAGGATGTAGCTAAATTTTAAGCTAATTTGGTAGAGATTTTGCACTATAGCTGTGAATTTCTGTGAATTTGGGTTGAAATTAAGTTGAGGTAGCGAAGTAGAAAATTTGTATTGTATACTAAAAGGGTATACTTGTATATCAGTTTGGTATCATAGAGGACTGGGCTCTTTTTTGAAGGAATTAACCAGAAATCTCTCTTGTCAACACATAATATATACCATGTGCGGTATAATAGAGTAATGCGAGTATTTTTTTGTTGAAGGAATGAACCAACCCTTTATGAGATCTTGTTAGCATATGCAATATACCAGGTTAGTATCATCGAGATTAAGTGTTATTTTCGAACGAATGCCATATTATATCATGTCAATTTATGGTATAGACTATATACGTATCATAGAGAACTGGGTGTATTTATGGAAGAAATGAACCAGATCACTATGATATTCTGTCAGTATATGATAATATACCATGTGAGTATCATAGTATGCTACAACAATATAGTTCAACTGCTACTGATATACTATATTTCGTATACTATATGCTAGAGTAAGTTATTTTCTGATAATTAGTATAAGAAAAATTAAATTAAATATAAAGATGTACTATATTGGTTATTTTTTGCTTGATATGGTAAGAGAAAAGAACAAAAATAAAGGAGTATATTATATTATATTAAAAAAAGAGTGAATGAATGTTTACTGTATTAGTTATCTTTTATTATTGTATAAAATAAATAAATAAGAATAAAGAAAAGGGACGATAAACATTGATTGTGATTAGATTATGTAGGAAAAAAAGAAGAAGAGTGAAATGAAGTTAGAAAAGGAACAAGAAATAGAGAAAAATGAACCAAAGGAAAGAAACAAAACAAAAATAAAGGAGCCAAAATCGAGTATGGAATCAAATTATGATTAAAAAAAGGAATTTTTACCTCCTATAGCAAATATTATCACCTTATTTATTTTAAATAAATTTCATTTAAAAAAATTATATTCTATTGATACCTTTTAATGTTTATAGCAAAATATCTAATTTTAGTTACGTCATACCCCTAAGCCACTAAATACGCTATTCAGTTACACTATTTTCTTTCTTTCTCTATTTTGATACATGTCATTCTCTTCCCCATTCCCTAAAAACACGCGCTTCTACTATCGGAAAGAAGATAACAGAATTAACGCAATGTGGGGATACAGAGTGATTTCAACTATCGTAAAGAAGATAACAGAATTAACGCTAACACGAGGATTTACAGCTGAACTTGCAGCTGCATCGGTAGTATTATTCGCATCCAAGTTGGGGCTACCTATATCAACCACCCATACTCTAGGGGGTGCAGTAATGGCGGTCGATTTTGCTAGAGGGCTTAATAGCGTAAGAGCAGAAATAGTAAAGGAGATTGTGACTTCCTGGATTGTGACAATCTCCATTGACAATCAGGTATTCAGCTTCTGCTACTGATACGTCCAATTTTGCTATGCTTGCTATCTTTGGCATAGGGTCTCCAATGGTTGCATATACATACATGTTGGGAATTGTGAGATTCAGGGATTTTGCTCGGCGGCGGATTCGTTGGAAATTAGAGTTTGTTCTTGAACAAAGATGACGGAGTATGGGACTGAGCAACTTAATTTTTTATTAATATATTTTAGTGTATTTTCAATGTATCACGCTGTATTTTCATGTCTTTTATTGTATTCATTTTTTTTTCATTACAATTCAATGTATCTTCCTGTATTTTATGTATTTCATTGTATTCACTGTCCTTTTTTTCATTGTATTTCAATGTATCCCGTTGTATTCTATGTATTTCATTGTATTCACTGTCTCGCTATATGCCATGAATATATTCATATATTTTTTTTAAGTAATATAATTTATGTATTCAGATGTATTATATAATTTTTGTGAAGATCGCTATGTTTTTGGGATATTTTTCAGTTGAGAATCTTTTTTATAACTGGAAATACAAAATTTGTATGTTTTAATTGAGTTTGTTGAGTTATATTAGGAGTCTATTATGTTAATTGATTCACTTTTTGTTTAAAAACAATGTAATCCCCTGTTTTACGCCGTGAATACAGTCGAATACAATAATTTATCCAACTGTAATTCCCTATTTCAAGCCGTGAATACAGTCGAATACAATAATCTATCCAGCTATAATCCCATATTTCACGCCATGAATACAGTCAAATACACTGGAATACAACAACTGATTAACTGGACTTTCCTGATTCACGCATATTTTTGCTACTGTATTCATGAATATAGTAGCTTAAATACATCTAATACACCTTATAACAACAGAAAATATATCTACAATCCGTAATATAGCAAATGGTATCTAATAGCTAATTACCACTAAAAGATAGTGCTTTATAAAAATTTCTCTAAATAATAAAATAAAAACAATATGATGAAAAAACATAACAGAAAGGGGGGAAAGAGCAAAAAATAACGAAAAAGAAGAAAAAAGAAAAGGAGAAAAAAGTATCAACAATACACAAAAGCTACAATGGGTTGGAATTGTAATTAATTTGAAGGATACAAAAGTAAATAGGCAAGCAAGGGTAATTAGTTTAATTTTTATGGGTAAAGCTCCGAACCAACTCGATCCATATACATCCCTATTGTCACAATGAAACTGCTGGGATGCACTCATGAAATGGCATGGGGGGAGGGGTGGGGTTGAACAATAAAATTATTTAGCCATCGTGTCTTTCTCGGTACGACGACGATTTTTTAGGCCTCATTTATTTTTTTAAGATTAAGACGTCTGAATCTGTATATATATCTGAATATCAAGATGTGTATTAAGATTAAGACATTTGAATCTGAATACGCATCTGGATATATTAAGATGTGTATTAAGATATGAATAATAAATAATTAAGACTGTTTGATTTTTAACATATGAATGTATAAAATTTATCTTCATTTGAAAATTAATAAACATGAAATTCAAATAAAATACTAACTAATCTAATATTATATCAATAGAATATATAGTTTTTTAAAATATGATAGTTATTAGTGGTGATGGCTAACGAATGAATGCCGACTAGAGACAGTAGTTGGTGGTAGTTTTGGTTGATGATGGTGGTTCATGCTAGTAGTTAGTAGTGATTGGTAGTGGTGGCGATTATGATTGAGGATGGTGGTGGTGGGTGGTGTTAGTTAATAATGACGGGTGGTAAAAGTAGTTATGACTGAGGAATGTGGTGGGCGGGTGGTGGTAGGTTATAATAATAGATAATGCCGACTGTGGTTGTTGATGGTGATAGGGTGGTTAGTTGTGGTAATTGAGGTGGATGAGTGTTGATTGTGGGTGAGAATGATGATGGTCGGAGTGGTGAGGATAGTGGGTGGTGATGGTCGATAATGGTGGCGACTATGATTTAGGATGATGGTGGCGTGATGGTGGTGGAGGTGGTGGTGGTGGTGGGGGTGGTGGTGGTGGTTGAGTATGGTGGTGGTGGCGGCATGGTGGTAATTGACAATGATAGGCGGTGGCGGCAATTAATAATGAATATGTGATAACATATTAATAAAATTAAGTCTCTGTTATAGATCTTAATCATACAGACCTATTCAGACCCATTAAGTAGTTGTGAAGTTAAAAAAACAAACACACTTAATGATTAAGATCTGAACAATTAAAATTTAGACATTAAAAATAAATGCACTTAATGTCTGAGATCTGAATGATTAAGATTCAGACCTCCATTAAGTGCAAACAAATGAGGCCTTAGTCCATCTTTGATCGTGGTATCTTTATTATGCTACTATGATTAGTACTAATAAAAATAATTTGGAAATGAGAATTAAATGGCTAATAAATAACAGTTTATATAAAGATACATGTCATGTAATTATAAATTTAATTTAAGTAAATTATCTTGTAGAAAAATAAAGATGTTTTTCTCTGTTTGACTAAAAAGTATTGAGCTTTTTGCTAAATTAATTAATTAAGAACACTTTACGTAAATTTTAGTCAACGATAATTTATTCCAGATCTATAATAGAAGATGAGAGTAAGCAAGCATTGCACATATAAGATTTTACTATAATATTGATTAAATTACACTATATGGGAAGAAGACGATGACTTCCATACTATTTAACAATCGATAATGAATACATGGATGGTGTATGGGTCCAACTTTGGACGACCACGGCCACTGACAAGGGACGGGACCCTTACGATACAGTGTCCTTTGGTCATTGAGGAAGGCGATGACTGGTAGCGGCTAGAGAATGTACGAAGTTGGCAATAACGTAGGTGCAATACGAGGCCATCAGAATACACTTTCGAATATTCTTTTTTGTTATATCTTTTAGGGTTCAAGAGGGGATTGTCCCTTATAAATAAAAGGAGAAGGCTCTGTAAAAAGGGGATTCTTTTTCTTATGACACTTGACTTCTAAAAAAGAATATTAATTACAATATCTTCCTACGTTCAAAGTTATCACATCGATTTCGTGGAATTAAGAAACATTATTCATTATGATCATTCTTTGTATCTTTCAATCTAGAGTTCATTATACTTAGCTTAGATTTACCTCTTCATCTTCTCTAATTGATTTAATCAAAAAAGTTTTGATAACTTTTGGTCAAACAATTTGGCATCGTCTATGGGGATTTCTTTAGCTAAGATTTTAGTTTCATCTAGATCCTTGAAAGGGATAATCACCTCTTCAGCCTTGCAAAAACCGACAATGGTAGGAAACGGGGATGCAAGAGTAAAGGCAATAGTAGGTGTCACAAACAATCTTCTGGATTCCATCAAAGATACACAATACCTAGCGCTACACCTGAGGGAGATACCTCAAC
>MU726275.1:13246-44588 GCA_026770625.1 Nicotiana glauca | reverse complement strand
CCCCCCCCCCCCAAAGCATGATTGCCTCACGCGAGAGGGGAACCTCCACATCCGCAATAGGAGAAGTACCACCAGCTATAAAAAGACTGTTAGAAGAGTGGTTGACAAACACTCTAAGCAACATACTCGACAAACATGTTCAAAGGGATATTGGAGACATAATACATGCAGACGTCACAACTGTCGCCACTGAGCTAGAAACTCCACGCACAGGCAACACTCATATTGTTGTTGATGCAGGTAATGATGCACTTGCAACCATCTTAAAGAAAATAGAAGAAATGAAAAATGAGAACAAAACACTCCGTGATCAGATGAAGGAGCATCAAGAAAGGGTCGATAAAATACATGGCGCTCCGAAGTTGCTACCAAAATGAGATGTCGACCGATTCATCCATCAACCATACAGTGAAGGGGCATCCCCCCACTCTATCCAAAAAACCTTCAAAATCCACCATACTTGAAAATATATGATAGTACTATGGACTCTGAAGATCACATAATCCACTACGTCACAACCATAAAAGGCAACGATCTGTCGAAAGAACATGTGTCATTAGTGCTGCTGAAAAATTTCAGCTAAACCCTGATAGGGGGAGCACTCACGTGGTATTCCCAACTACTAGCACGGTTAATATCAACATTCGAAGAAATAGCATACAAACTCATCACTACTCACGTGGGAGCGAAAAAGGTAGAAGCCAGGGTAAACGACATCTTCACCGTTGGGAAGACGACAGGCGAATGACTCAAGGATTTCTTATAGCCAGATTCACAAGGTAAGAATGAGCCTACCAAACGTACCAGAGTGGATGGCGGTAGCGGCCTTCCAAAATGGGCTAAATAGAAATGGATCGAAAGCAACCAAAAAACTGCTAAGTAGGCTCATGAAATACCCTCCCACCACTTAGGAAGAAATCCATAATACCTATTGTGCCGAAGCAAGGGCAGATGAGGACGACCTAAATGGTCCGATGCAATGGCTAACATTAGTCCAAACCTAAACAAGGAGAGATCGCCGCAACAATGGTTGAAGGGATCAACTATCCCTTTTAAATCAAGAAAGGCATCAGCCATACATCGAGACATCCATCCCACCTCCTCCCCGACATGTAGATGCCACTCCTCGACACACCGCGCCACACCAAAATGAAAGAGGTATGGCTCTACTATTATCTACTCATAGCTTTTGTGTTTCTCTTTCAAAAATAGTGTATGCACTAGAAAAGCTCGACACAAAGGTGCAGTAGCTGCAAAAGATAAAACCTGATCCGAGCACCCGAAGATCGAATGTTCTGTGCAAATTCCATCAGGAAAGAGAGCATAAGACTGAGGACTGCATAGGCCTGCGATAGGAAGTAGTAAAAATGTTTAACCAAGGACACCTGAAAGAACTGTTGAGCAATCAAGGACAGGTTAACTTCGCTCATGGGCGCGACCAACCTCAAGGACCCCCAAAACTACCTTCAGCAGCTCATACCATACAAATGATCATCGGCGGCGGCGATGATATAGTAATCAACCATGTAAAATTCACCAGCACACACAAACTCAAGCGGACAGTTGCTCGCGAACGGTAAGACGACCTCGAAGATAGTATCTCAAATTTTAAGCTTCTTAGATGTCTATTCTGGTTACAACCAAATTCTAATAGCAGAAGAAGACCAAGAAAAGACCATTTTTATCACTCATCGGGGAACGTACTGCTACAGAGTCATGCCGTTCGGACTCAAGAAAGTGGGGGAAACATACCAAAGGTTATTTACCAAAATTTTTAAAGAACAACTCGGAAAGACTATAGAGGTCTACATCAACGACATGCTAGTGAAGTCGAAAAGGAAGGAAGACCACATTGACCATCTGAATGAAGCCTTCAGAATATTGAGGCAATAAGGATGCAACTAAATCACGATAAATGCGCCTTCGGCGTAACCTCGGGTAAGTTCCTCGGCTTTTTGGTGTCGCAATGAGACATCAAGGTCAACCCAGATCAAATCATGGCCATCAAAGAAATATCGGAGATATTAACCAGCAAAAAGTAGGTACGAAAATTGACAGGACGAATAGCCGCCCTATCGAGGTTCATCTTATGATCATCAGACATATGCCATAAATTTTTCAATGTATTAAGGAAGGACCACGGACTATAGTGGAATTCATAATACATCGACGCCTTAAGAAAATTGAAAGTGTACCTGTCCTTACAGCCATTACTCGTTAAGGCAGATCCAGGTGAATGTCTCCTGGTGTACCTAGCAATCTCCGAAGTCGCTGTAAGTGCAGTTTTGGTCCGCGAAAACAAAGTTACGCAGTCTCCAATTTATTATATCAGCAAAACCTTAATTTATTCCTAAACAAGGTACCCCCACTTGGAGAAATTAGATCTAGCATTAGTCATAGCTTGACGAATGCATAGACCGTATTTTCAATGTCACCCATAAAGGTGGTGATGACCTTCCCTCTCAGGGGCGTCCTGCACAAACCCTAACTATCGGGTAGGTTGGCCAAATGGTCCATAGAATTAAGCGATCGCAATATAACATATCAACCGCAAACTACTATAAAGTCGCAAGTGCTCGCCAATTTTGTCGCCAATTTCAGCCTGAAAATATTGCCCGAAGCGGAGCAGGACACGCTCCGCACTTCCGCACGATCCGACCTCTGGGTCCTCTACAGAGAAAGCATATCTAATGCGTCGAGATTGGGACTAGGACTCTTCCTCGAAGTCCCTACCGGTAAAGTGATTCGCCAATCCATACGGTGCCTTGAGATGACTAACAACAAGGCCGAGTATGAAGCTATGATAGCAGGATTGAAAGTAGCCATCAAATATAGAGCTCGACAACTCATCCTCCATTGCAACTCTCAACTCGTGGTGAATAAATTCAATAGGACTTTCCAAATCAAAGAGCAAAGACTATAGAAGTACCAGTCAAAAATTTACAAACTACTACCAGAATTCGATGAATGTCGCCTCGACCAGATACCCCAGGTGCAGAATATCAAAGTGGATGGTCTTGCCAAGCTAGCGGCAGCCACCAAAAATATTAGCAAAGAAAATATGGTCACCCTTCTCCATTCCTCGATAAACCTGGTTGAGGTACATTCTATAAATTTAACTTGGGACTGGCGCAACCGTATCATAACATATTTGTGGGAAAGAACGCTCCCATAAGATAAGAAAGAAGCCAAAAAGCTCCGAATATAGGCGGCCAGGTACAGCCTCGTGAACTATGATCTTTACAAAAGGACGTTCGGTGGTCCCCTGGCCAATTACCTTGCGCCAAATCAAACAAGGAGTGTACTAGAAGAAGTACACGACGGTCACTGCGGTGCCCATACGGGAAACCGTGCCCTCATCAGATGCCTTATCCACGCAGGATACTACTGGCCTACTATGAAAAAAAAAGTTGTGGATTACGTCAGGAAATGTGAGTAGTGCCAAAAATATGCCCCTATGATACACTGAGCAGGAGAACTCCTATATTCCGCCACCTCGCCATGGCCATTCATAAAGTGGGGAATAGATATTGTCGGACCCCTCCCAGTAGGGCAAGGTAAGGTGCGCTTCCTTTTGGTTTTAACTAACTATTTTTCTAAATAGGTGGAAGCAGGTGCATACACTCAAATACGTGAGCAAGAAGTTGTCGCATTCATATGAAAAAAAAATATTATGCCGCTTCGGCATTCCCAAAAAAATCAGCTGCGACAATGGACCTCAATTCGTCGGGAAGAAAACAATCAAGTTATTTGAAAAATGGCACATCAAGTGAATACTCTCCACACCATATCATCCTGCAGGCAACGGCCAAGCCGAATCCTCCAAAAAATTATATTAAATATATTGAAAAAGAAGCTCAAGGATGCCAAGGGGCTATGGCATAACTTCTACCATAAGTATTATAGGCATACCGCACCACGCCAAAAAATCAGCACGGGCAAGATGCCATATTCATTAGTCTATGGGACTAAAGCGATTATACCCATCGAAGTCAGAGAACCTAGCCAGAGATACTCCAACAAAAGCGGACCAAGTAACGATGAAAGCAGATTACAAGACCTGGATGAAGTCGAAGAGTGGAGAGATATGGCTCACGTAAGAATGATAGCCCAAAAGCAACAAGAAGAAAGGTACTATAACAAGAAGGCCAAAGTACGACCACTCAAAGTCGGGGACTATGTTCTTGAAGCTAAAACACAAGCAGCGAAAGACCCAAATGAGGGAAAACTGGGAACAAACTGGGACGGGCCATACGAAATCACGGCAGCAGCAAATAAAGGAGCATTCTAATTAGAGACAATGGAAGGAAAACTACTCCAAAATAACTGGAATGTCACCCATCTCAAATACTTCCACTTCTGAAAAGAGGCGCCGCCTAAGTCGTACTCTTTTTCCCTCACCTAGGTTTTTTCCTAATCGTCTTTTCTCGATGAGGTTTTTAATGAGGCAACAAGGGAGACGTCTCGAGGTTCGAAGTATTGTTCATTACCCCGCCTACCGACGTCATCTCCAGGCCGAGCAATGAAGGGACTAGGTATACATAGTCAAATCTCCATTGTATGTATGAAGTCAACATGTATTTCTGACAGGAATATAATCAAATCTCCAAAGTATGAACGAAGTCAACATATATTTCCGACAAGAACATAGTCGAATCTCCAGTGCATGAATAAAATTGACATATGCGACACTCCAGCAGATGCAATAGCTAAGGCCATCATCAAAGTAAAGAGTTCGACATCACTCAAACCACGACAAGATACTACTTCGACACTAGCTCGAAAGTAACATCCCAATGGCTAAGTTCATCATCAAAGTAAAGAGTTCTACATCACTCGAACCACGACGGGATACTACTTCGACCAGTTCGAAAGTAACATCCCAATAGCTAAGGCCATCATCGAATTAAAGAGTTCGACATCACTCGAACCACGAGGGGATACTACTTCGACACCAGTTCGAAAAGAACATCCCAATGGCTAAGGACATCATCGAAGTAAAGAGTTCGACATCACTCGAACCACGACGGGATACTACTTGGACACTAGTGAAAATGTAACATCCCAATGGCTAAGGCCATCATCGAAGTAAAGAGTTTGACATCACTCGAACCACGATGGGATACTATTTCGACACCAACTCGAAAGTAACATCCCAATGGCTAAGGCCATCGTCGAAGTAAATGGTTCGACCTAACTCGAAGAAAAATGGACTTAATATTTCGACAAAGGCTCAGAATATCATAAATGCAGCAAAGATTACCACCGAATCGACAAAACAAATTTTCATTACAACAAAAATATTAAAAGTACCTGTCTTTACAAAGGGCTCAAAGATGCCCTTACAAAAGTCGCGAAGCAAAAGTAAATACAAACCAAAAACTACACATCATTCCCGGTGGCGTACACATCTTCGTACCAAGAGTCGGAGGCAAGATGGTTCGCAGCATCAAAGTTGATATCATCTGCATGCCTCACGATCCACGGGCTTTGGTATGTATGTCCTGAAGTTCTACTTTAGATTCCCTCCCATCAACATGAAGAGCTGTGTACACATCAAGCTAGGCCTCAGCGTGAACCCACAACTCATACAACTGATGAAGCACGATGGGATCGGCCGAAGCACGAGATGAGAAGGTTGCAATCGTTTACGTACGTCCTTCGTTCTCAGTGATGCCACTTGCTCATTTAACACGGATAGCTCCACCTCCAACTCCTGAACACGCCCCCAAGCGCCGCTATCTTAAGCGCGGACGCCTCCTTCTCCTTGGTCTACTCCGACCTACAAACACAGAGGGCATCTTCCAAAAACATCGCCTCAAAAATAACAGTTGCCAATCTATTGGCACTCACGCTCAATTCACCCTTAAGCTCATTGATCTTTGCCGTCTTCGTATCCGGTTCGGCAGTTAAATTTGCCACCTTTGCTTGGAGGTCGGTATTCTCGGCCATTACCCCCCTACTTAGCTCAATCTCATCTTCCTTCACTTTAAGGTATGCCTCAAGCTCACTGTTATGGGCGATGGCCTTCATAAGGTCCTCATCTCGCTCCCTCAACTCCTCGACCTTGTGC
Organism: Nicotiana glauca; assembly: GCA_026770625.1. Classification (NCBI taxonomy): domain Eukaryota; kingdom Viridiplantae; phylum Streptophyta; class Magnoliopsida; order Solanales; family Solanaceae; genus Nicotiana; species Nicotiana glauca. The sequence continues at coordinate 38,515 of MU726275.1, read as the reverse complement.
ACCAATTGATCCTCCCTATGTTTGAGCCCTTCGCGGAACAGTTGGAAGTCAAGAACCTGATTGTAGATGTAGACCATCGCACGATGCTTGGTGCGATATTCTTGATATTTAGAAGACAACTTTCCATAGATGGCCATCCTCCTCCTTTCCCGACGCTCGCGCTCGATATCCATGATAAAGGTCTGGCACAACAAGTAAAGTTAAAACAAAAGGACATGCCAAAAATAATAACACAAACCCAACGACAAAAGGAACAGATAGATATATACCCGCAAGGCCACGCCAGAGACGCTCCGAGACAACTATGTATCGCTCATCGCTCTAAGCGCCTCGTTCTCAGGGGCAGCATATAAAGGAGATAAAGCAAACGCCACCTGATCACAGTTCGACAACAAGTTGTAGTCCCTAGGGACTATGTGTCGATCAAAACCCTCCACTCTGACCTCTATGTGAGTCTGACACTCCAAAAACTCACGAACATTCCCTGGGTCGACATTCGAGCCCGAGCCTTTGCCTTCGACACGTAGGCCCCCTCCGACATTAGACGATGTTCCACCCTCAGCGGAGCGCACGGAACTACCTCCTGGGCAAAACCCTTCTGTTTGGGGAGACCTCCCCTCCAAGATGGCATCGGTCATAAACGTGGGCACGGTGTCATCTGCACCGCACCCGTCCTACTCTTACCAGTATCAACGGCCATGCCTTTTCCAATTTCCACCCTCCTCTTTTTCCTCAGTAATGATTCATCCCCATTAGAGGACTCGTCCACAAGGTGATGGATCGATAAGGAAGAGGACACTTTCCTTACAACCATATCGCGAGAAGAATCTCCCACCTATATCGGTTGAGCACAACCCTCTCGAACGGACTCACTCGGAGTAAATTGCATTCCTGTAGAAGCAACGGTCTGTCAAAATGCAGGGACGGGGACCCTATGCCTAGAAGCACCACGACCTATCATCACAAAAAATCATATTATTAGATGACGATAAATGGCCAGGTAATGGCACAGAGAAAGACACTCACCAGGAAAAACCTTCGGCCCGTAGCGTTTGACAAAAGCTGGCCATTCTCAAGTCTCAACTACCTAAAGCAGCAAACGGGCTACCTAGTCCCTTATGCTAGCAATGGGACGGGATGGATGCCCCATAGCTGCAAAAAAGAGTCGTAAGTAAATGCTAAGTTGTATATAAAAAAAAGGAAATAATAAATAAGTTGCAACACCTACGATTCTCATTCCACCATTTTTGAAATCAGCGGGATTAGATACAATGTGTTTAGTTCTGGCAAAGAAGTATTTGTGCCAGAATTTGTGACCAACCCGGTCGTCAGTTCCGACCACGAATCCATTTGTCCCACGATGTCTTATGTCACCATTGTGCCCCTATGAAAGCTGGGAGTAAACAAGTGTAGGAGGTGGTGAATGGTAACTTCGCACCCTGCCAGCTTCGCAAATTTTGTCAACGAGAAGTATCTTGTACGTGTACGGGGAAAGTTGTGCCGGACAAATCTGATATAATCGGCAGAATTATTCTGCCAACGAAATTAAGGGGAAGGAATAACCAACCACAAAGGGGTACTCTTAAAACGCACAGTACCCTGGTCTGTGAACCTCCACGAAATCCCCTCCCGCAGGAACCATTTCAATATGAGAGACGATGTTGTATTTAGCACGAAGGGCATTGATATGGACCTGCTTAGTTTCAGATATTACTGGAGCAGGAATGGGAGGAAGCTCTTTAAGAAAGTCGCTTCGAGACATAGGGTGCGTCGGCAGTAACTCTTTCACTGTGGGAAAACTATCCCCCTCCTCTGCCATCATGTCCTCACCACCAGTGGGGGGCACCACGGACAACGGGGTAGCGTCAAAAAACCCCTCACGAGATCGATGTGATTTAGGCATATCTATGGCAATGAATGTGTTGATAGAACAGAAAAATCCAAGAACGGCAAACAAAGAGAAAGCCAAGAGAATTGCTAGAGCAAAAGTGGGAGAGAAGGTAAGGAATAACCAACGAAGAAATGGCCAAGAGTTTTTGAAAAAACAAACACTCCACCTATTTATAGGATTGGGTAGCGCCGGAATCGAAGCGTAAGGCTGCAAGATGGCACCAAAATCGAAGGGACAAACCGTCAGCTTGTGCCTCGAAAACACGCATAATGATGATATACGTGGACATAACATCATTTCCCGACAAGACATACCGTCCGGGATATCGTTGAGCATGCTAACCTTTCATTGTCGGTCAAACCATTACGATTCATAAGGCAAATTTCTCCACAAATGTGGGCAATGTCTGCCTATCGAGGTCGCGTTAAGCTGCAACCTCAACAAGCGGAGAGACTAACTGTATGGGTTCAAATTTGGACGACCACGGCCACTAACAAGGGACGAGACCCTTACGATACAATGTCCTTTGGTCATTGAGGAAGGCAATGACTGGCAGAGACTAGAGAATGTACGACATTGGCAATAACATAGATACAACACGAGGCAGTCAGAATATACTTTCGAGTATTCTTTTTTGTTATATCTTTTAGGGTTCAAGAGGGGATTGTCCCTTATAAATAAAAGGAGAAGGCTCTGTAAAAAGGGCGATCCTTTTTCTTTTGATACTTGACTTCGAAACAAGAATATTCATTACAATATCTTCATACATTCAAAGTTCTCACATCGATGCTTAATCGTTCGATTTCGTGGTATTAAGAAACGTTATTCATTACGCTCATCCTTTGCATCTTTCAATCTAGAGTTCATTATACTTAGCTTAGATTTACCTCTTCATCTTCTCTAATTGATTTAATCAAAAAGATTTCGATAACCTTTGGTCAAACGGATGGAAATGTCACCAATCTTTAATATGGTAGAACCCTGTACATCGGATGTGACGAGACTAACGATCTATGTTGGAGACCTAAGCTTTCTTGCTTCTTTCTCCTTCATGGAGGGAGAAAGATCCCCCCCCCCTTTCTTCTTCTTCTCACTTAGTTTATATACTAGATCTTCTCTTACCCCAACGGTCATTGACCACAGTATTTGAGAAGTTGACTATATTACGAGTTGACCCCTTGAAATGTCATGATATCCAATTTGCCTCTCAGATATCCCAACTATACGACCTCGGCCGTTGGCCGAGGTGCGTGTCTTCATAGTGTGGTACGGACACGACATTTCCAAGTAACCTTCCCCCTCCGATTCTTGTCTGGTCAGATTTTGACCCATACATTCACTGTAATGGTAACAATGATTTAGTTTACTTGGCAAAATTACACTTTCTTAACATTTAAAAAAAAAACAAATCAAAGCTCCACGGTATTGCTTGCTACAATACTCTATAGGCCAAATCGTAGTTTATCATTTTATACAAATTTTTTATGTAATCAAAGCAGTAAGTCTACTCTAGAACACAGTCGTTGAGACTACGAGAAGGAAAATGAAGCGAGAGGGCTGTTGCAAGATCATCGAGGTTCAGGGAATTTGATGGTTATTCTCAGCCTCAGGGTAAGAAAATGATTGACTTTGTAACTATACGGCAGTCAGCTCTAAAACCTCATGAAGATTTGGCGCGGTGATTGACTAAATATCAATGAATATTTAATTGTGAATCCAATTATTATTGTATTTAACCGAGAACATTTTAGGATGTGCCGGCTCTATGTTATCATAGGTACGGTTTGTGCTTTAGGCCCAAAATTTGGGAGGCCTTATTTTTAAAAATAATAAATTTATAGATATTTTAAAAGAATATTTAGTATTATTACTATAAAAGTAGAGTTCTCCTGTAATAGCTGCCCCAAAGAAATATAATTTTTCAAAATTATAATTGATATAATTGTACCTAAGATCAACATGTCTCAAGAAAGATTAAATGAGTTGGGTATATCATCAATTGAAAAGGAATTATTAGAGGAAATTAAGTATTAAAAATTATTTAATAATTTTGCATCTCAAAAGCTAGAAAAATAAACTTCAAATATATATATATATATATATATATATATATATATATATATATATATCATAATTTTCTTTTAAAAATTTAGGCCTCACATTAAACTTTAATTATAGGTCACACATGTATTTAAGTCGCTCTTCTCTATAAAAATTCATAAATTTTAAATTTTGAATCCGGAGTTTGTTCATGGAGAACCCAAGGCAGTGACTTGCGGAATTATATTATGTAAAATGCAAAATGAAAACAAATCTGCACGACTGCACAGCAAAGTTGACATCAAAGTTGACATCAAAGAAATCGGCTGAAGACAGTTCAAATATTCTTCAAACCCGACAAAACTGATTAAACAAGACTTGAATATCTTTTTTAATAGGTAGAATACATAAAATAACACTTGAACTTGTACTCAAATTCCTAACTTGTACTCAAATTCTATTATACATATGTTGATTACAGAAATATTTTCAAATACTTAATCTTTCAAAATTGTATCTATTACACACCACTTCGCCTACATGGCACGCGCGTCCTTTACACATAAATAAGACGAGTGAACTAAAAAGTTTTGTATCTGAAGCCTCATAAAAATGCCACATGTCCAACTTTTTTCTATTTCTTTTTTTTTATTCATTTCCTTCATTTTTCTTCCTCCATTAATGCTCACAGAACCTCTTTCTAGTTTGTTTATTTTTTTCGTTACTTTCCAAACTTTTTTTTTGTTTTTCAACTAGTAAATAAAGTATTTTCAGATTATCAAGAGATTGGTGTGAAATTATTGGCTTGAAAAGTGCGATTTCAATTAGACCCAAAAATTTTCTATTCATAAAGTGCAATTATTGGCCCGAAAATCAAGAGAACAGTACTAAAATTATTTATGTAAAATTATTTTTTTACTAAAATTGATATTTGGATACTGAATTAGTTGTTGATTAGAAGTAGGGGTGCTCATAAAAATTCGAAAAATCGAACCAAACCGAAAACCAAATCAAACCGACCAAAAAAACCGATACTTTTTGGTTTGGTTTGGTTTTGATTTTAAAAACCGATCAAATATGGTTTGGTTATGGTTTTAATCAGAAAAAAATCGAACCAAACCGACTATAGGAGTAGCTATTTCAAATTCATTATTACACCTATATATATATGTATATTTTTATACAAAGTTTCAAAAAATTTATTGTAATGTTAATATTTTGCACTTTTAGTATAGTTCTTTACCTTTACATTCTTATTTGATTGGTAGTTTTCTTTTGTTAAGTGTAAGAATTCATTTAGTGTTAAAAATAATATATTTTTTAACTGAGTCCTTTAATTATTCATCACTATTTAATTCAATTATCATCAATATATCTTGGTAAATAATAGATTTCTCAAAGGACAATTGATTGAATAGTGTTACGTTGAAAATGTGGTCACCGGAATATGTGTTTGGTAGTGTATGTTTTATATTTAAGAAAAAACCGATAAATAACCGAAAAAATCGAAAACCGACAAAATCTGACATAAACCGAATCGAGAAAAAACCGACTTAATTGGTTTGGTTTTGTTCTAATATTTGAAAAATCGACTTACTTGGTTTGGTTTCTTTTTAGGAAAAAACTGATCCAAACCGAACAATGAACACCCCTAATTAGAAGTTTCATTTCAAGTTGGAACTCATTTGGAGATGAATTGAGAATTGGATTGAAACTTGTTAAAGAATGCGCAAGTACAATATTTTGAATTAAGTGTTGGATCTTACACTTGAAGAAATCTAAACTTGATTTTAAAAATTTTGGTAGTTGAAATTAAGATGAAAGTGGGCATAGCCATGGTGGTTGGTCTTGGGAAGAAGATGAGTTCCCTTTTCTTTTTCTTTTTTTCCCTAGGTTCCTTTTTAAAAAAAAAAATTTGCTGGAGACCTTTTTTTTTATTTTTTAACTTTAACACATGTCACGATGATATTGATGCGTGATGAACACTTATTTAAAAGAAAAAATTAAATATTAAAGTGGTGTGTAATAGATATAATTTTAAAAGATTGAATGTTTGAAAATATTCTCTTGATCAACAAATGTGTAATATAAAATCGGGATACAAGTTCAGGTGTCATTTTATGTATTCTGCCTTTTTAGTAAATACATACCTCTTAGTATTAAGTCTTGCATTGTATCCAAACACCATAATGAATTTCATTGTTATAAACAAACAGAGAGTATAACTATCTAATCATCCATTATATAGAAAACACTAGCATATAAATATATAAACATATAAATTAAACAGCAAAAGCTCAAAACTTAAAATAACCATAACATTCATCGGTTGAAGGCAACTACGCGTTCCGCCTTTCTTTTTGGTATATCCTATGCTGCAAAGAATTTATTTTAGATGACACTTTGTGACTTCGGTACTCATTAAATTTATCTTCAATCTATATGAGAACTTCTAGATTCCTGCGTCTGCCTTAATTTTTAACTGCTTTAAATAAGACAATACTGAAAAAGAATGATTAATACATTCAAATTCATTTCACGGTTATAGTTTTGATTTGTTTTATCTGTAACTAATTAGACTGTTTAATACCATGAAATGTGACTTTTCAAATTAAAGTGCCAAAAGAGCAAACAAATCGAAGCGAATATACCAAAGAACATCAAGACATACTGAGACGGCTCAAACAGTCAAACATTGCCTATATGCACAGAGATTAATCAAAACGAAAAATATATATGGCCACACTAGAATGACCCAAATGTCTAGAATGGGGTATTATGCATGGTAACTTCGCACGGCTTTTGAGGACATAATGGATATTTGTACATTTTCGTTTTTCATATATATCCTTTAATAAATTTTTTTTAATTTAATTTTTTTCAAACAATTCTCTCTCACTAGTTTTATTGTCTTACCTTCCCAAGATGCATGCTACATCATTTTCCATAAATCACATATACATATACTATACTAATCAAACGAAATATACTAAAATATACATATATTATATCAACTAAATGAAATACACTAAAATATACTCATAATATACTAGAGGAAATACATATAAAAATTAAACTACTGGCATTTATATTGCATTGGTCACTTTCTAACCCTAAACACCTAATATATAGTACTTCACCTAAGAAGCTTTTCCAGCCCCCATTTTTCTATCTTTGTTTTCTCCTTCTTCATCTCTTATCTTTAATTTCTTAGGGTAAGATTAAGGAATGTGGGACGTGAAGAGGAACAAAGTTTGAAAGTCTATGTTGTATTTCGTGGTAAGAGGCCTGGATTATGCAACTCTTGGCATCAGTGTGCTCCTATGGTTACTGGTGTCAAAGGTATCATCTTCAAGGCTTTTGAATCGTATAATGAAGCCATAGCATTGTTCAAGGAGTTTAGAAATGGATCTCAAGCTGATAATATATCGGCATCAAAGGTATATGTGATATTTCGTGGTAAAAGGCCCGAATTATACAACTCTTGGTGTGAGTGTGCTCCTATGGTTATAGGTTTTAAAGAAAGCATCTTCAAGTCTTACAGATCTTATGATGAAGCCATAGTAGCATTCAATGAATTCCAATAAGAAAATGTTGACAGTAAAGAACCATCTTCAAGTTCGTTTGTAGATAAAAGTAGTGTAGGGGTTGAAGGTGACAATGGAGCAAGTGTTATATCATCTGTGTTGTTAGCTGAAATGTTTGTATGGATGAAGATATCAGAAAATTATTCAGTTTAATTATTAATAAGAGTATTTCCCCCCTTATGAACTGAATGTTTTGTCTATATAGCTAGATCTTAATTGAAAACTCTAGTTCTAAGTGCCTAAGTGTTATCATCTAGTCACTAGATGTTTAGTAGTTATAACTGTTAGATTCATTTTGCACATATTTTAATCCTTACTATATTGTTTCATGATATTTATCAGATTTTGGACACTGTCTCACATTTGTTTGATTCTGAAAAATTATAGTAATACCAGGTTTTGGACACTGTTTGTTTCATCGTAAAAAAAACTACTGCTTTTGACAAGAACTTGGGAAGTTTGCTTCATATATTTTGTTTATATTCATAAGTTTCTTGACAATATATTTTTCTATTGTCCAAGATTGGTGTAAAAGCAAAAAAGATTCAAACGATCCCTGGTTAGTGTAAAAACCTACTGTCCAAGGTTGATTTCAAACGATCCCTAATTCCTACTATCCAAGGTTTGTGTAAAAATCTTTTTCCTTTAAAACATTCAACTATCTTCAAGTTCAATATGCTAAAATAATTTGGCAAAAAAATTGACCACCTTTAAGGGACTTAATTAATCTTTACAAATGTTACTCTTAGTACTTTCATTGCATTAGGCATCAAACGAACAGTTTCAATATTGAAGACAAGAAGACTATTTTGTTAACTTAAATCAAACGATCATAAAACAAAAAAGATTCAAAGACATAATAAAAATAATAGTTTCATTAATATGAACCTTCATAACATCACCGAGATATAATAAGATTAATAAAAACATCACCATAAGGGGTAGACATCTTCATAGACTAAAAAATATCACCATAAGAAAAAAGATAACTTGAGATAAAACTTCATAATGCATGGACTGCTCAATATTCTGGGTCACGGAAAAAGACTTGGAGGTCTTGGAGGCGGATTGGTATCACTAGTGCTAATAATGATAGAATTGCTCTTAGCTCTATTCTGGAAGGATAGTGTGGGTATATCGTCAAGCATAGTATAGCGTGAAGTTAGAGGATTTTCTTTCAACATCACACTTTTTAGGTAATCAATGCTTGAGTCACGAACCACCCTCTCAAGCACTTCATTAACCTCACGCATCATCTTAGTAAAGTCACGCTTAAGATCTTGGTACAAAATATTATGACTAACAGATAAACCATGGAGTGGCTATTCAATATCTTTCTTGGTCGGAGTCCTATCCATCGTTATGCTTAGATGTAGTAGTAGTAGTTTCAGTTTGTATGTTTATGTAGGGTTAGCATATTTTTCGAAAAATATATATATGGAGAGTTATAATATCTATTCCACTAAAGTCTCTTTGTAGAGACCCTATGCAACCATTACACTTCCCAATAGCCATATCCTCTCCTCCATGCGAATATTACACATTCCATCCGCCACTTCCACTCCTACATGTATCCATTACACTTTCCAGTAGCCCATTTCTCTCCTTCATACAACCATTATACTTTCCAGTAGTCAATTTCACTCCTCTATGCACCATTACACTCCTCCATGCAACCATTACTCTCCTCCATGACTATAATTAATTATAGAAGCTTGTCTTTATCTATCCGCCTATACAGATTTTGGATTTTTTTTTATTTTTTTAAACTTATGCCATATAGTGGCAGTGTACTTCATAGGTTTTATCTCATAGTCTTAACCTTAGAAGACTTGATTAATCCATGTAAATATTGTTTGATCCTTATTTAGGTTTAGGTTTAGGTTCTCTTTTGGTTTAGGTTCGTTTAGATTTAGGTTTATGTTTAGGTCTAGATTTTGGTGGTTGAATTCTAATTAATAACGGATCGGTCTCCAAAATTTTATATTGGTAAATACAAGTTTTGATTTTCCGTGTTGATTTTTTCACTTCTCTATAAGCAAAATAATGTCAATTTTTTTAAAAAAAAATAATTTTCTTAGTCTTGTTCTTGGTTATAAAATGATAGAAAAGAAGAGGGGGACTTCTGCACTAAATATATATTAAATTATTTTTCAATTTTAATTGGCTATTTTTTAAACCAATAGTCTTCTTAAAATAAATAAATATAACAATAATAAAAGAAAAAATACAAGCAATATTGTAAGGAACAATCATATTAATTCATTACTTTGATCCATTTGAAGTCAATACATATAACTAAAGAGAAGCATATATCAAGCTAAGCATTAGGTTATCATGGCATTTCAACGGAGAAGATCACAGCCCCTGATGTAACCTGAACTAGTTCAAAGAGAAGAACGCTCCCTTTCTTCAGATTATTATCGATAATAAATTATTTTCACACATTAATGAGTCTTCTCCGAACACCACTTGTGAGAGTCACATCCCACTCCTTCTCATTACATAGAAGCATTATTTTAACCAAAATAAGAGAAAGATAGCCATAGATACTCTTGGAAAGAAACTCCAAGAACATAGTATAAAGATATGGTTCAGGGTTCATTGCTATTTGGGATAATCAATAGTTATCAAATCATGAAAATATAAAATAAAAATTATTAGATAATCATGCATAATGTATGATCTGTGCACGCTCATCCGAAACCATGGATAGAATTCATCTTCAATCCATACATAAGTATTCATATTTAGAGTATCTATTTTGTTTGGAGAGTTGGAAATATTATTTTTGTGTTTAAGAGATATATAAAGAGTCATAACTTTCAATTTCCCTCCAATCATATTTTTAATTTTCCCTTTGTTTCCCTCCGAAAATTGTATTTAATATTTTTGTCAAAAAATGTCATCTTGTGTTCCCTCCTAATAAAGAAGCTAGAATACTTTTTAGTCCTAAAATTTAATCATGATTTTTTTTTTATTATAATTAAGATTAACTAATAAAAATATATAAAATTATATATTTACAATTATATAAATAAGGTCATACATATGACCTTAATGTGAAATTATATAAACGGATATATAAGTGGTCAATATTTCTATGAAACTCAACGATCTAATTAGCATAGGTTATATGACTACAACCTTATTAGTCAATGGACTTATATGGTTGCTATATGCCGATACGTATAATCTTAATGAATGAAATTATATAAATTACTATTATATAAACGGTTGATATTACTATGAATCATAATGATATAATTACCATAGGTTATATGACTACAACCATATTAGTCAATGGACTTATATGGTTGTTATAGGTCGTTACCTATGACCTTAATATAAACATCTATTATATAAACGGTCGATATTACTATGAGTCACAATGATATAATTAGCATAGGTTATATGACTACAACCATATTATATATATTATATAACGATATAATTAATCAAATTTGTTATACTTTACCTCAATTCCTTCCGCTAGTCCAGGAGTTCCACTACCTCTACCACAGCCTCTACCGCGGCCTCTACAACTACCTCCATCACCACCTCTACTACGGCCTCTACCACCACCTCTACCCCTCATATTTGTCACGACCCAAATCTCAAACTCGGTCGTGATGGCGCCTCTCGTGAAGGCAAGGTCAGCCAACAGATTAACAATACTTCTTTTAACAATTTCTTAGCAAGAATGAGTCGAAAACAATAGATAACATTATCATAAGTGCGGAAGAAAATGATATAACAGGGAACCATCCCCAACTCAGCCCGAAATCGGGGTGTCACAAGTCACGAGCATCTAAAGAATCCTAACACTATTACAAGATCGGTAATATACAGGTTGGAATTTAATAACAACGGAGGAAATACGGTGCCGCGAATGCTGACGGTCACCTGGCACAACTACGATAGCAAGATCTCCAATCGGCTCAAAATCCGCTACTGGGTGAACAATTACCTGCATATGCACACGAGGTGCAGGGAGTAAAGTGAGTACTCCAACTCAGTGAGTCATAAGGGTAAATAATAGCTGAGCAGCAATAAACCACGTAAAGCAAATCAACATGCTATATAGTACAGTGTAACCCTTTGAGAAAGCAAGGAAGACGTAAAAATCCTTTAGAAAATATCTTGACTCAATTCAAAACCTCTTTTAAAAATATCGTTTTCCAACAGTTAAGCAAATGAATGCGGAACAGGTAGTGCAAGTCAGCACAAAAGTCAGCCCCTCGGGCACAATAGGTATGCAAAAATGAGCTCATAACAACTCGCCTCTCAGGCGATATTCTTGTTCCTGGTCAGCCGTTGTTACCTGACCCGTTTATATCATACAGTGTCACTATCACCACTGTCTAAAATTTATCCTCTTTAAGAGTGATCAGACAATATCAGAACAGCAAATAAATATCTCAAGAAATAACACAAACAACGAATAGTGAACAAATGTATGAATGTAATGCAATGCATATGATGGTACACTCCGGTACCCACTGCAGCGTGCAGTCCGATCCATTTAACGTCGATGGCGCTCACTGGGGGTATGTATAGACTCCGGAGGGGCTCCTATAGCCCAAGCGCAATATCAGCCATGTCGTGGCATCAAACAGGCTCTCGGCCTAAATATCAATATATCATCGCTGCGGCGTGCAGCTCGAGCCATCCATATATTCAGAAATTACTATAACACTGTTGCGGCGCACAGTGCGATCCATGCTCAGTCCAGAAATGCACATAAGCCACTTCGGCAATGTTAACATGATAGTCCTCAGCTCAAAACGTTAATAAAATATTGTTTAAGTTTTCAAATGTTAGGAAAAATGACTGAGTTTGTAAAATAGTATTAAACCCTTGGACCGAGATCAAATAATATGCAAGTAATGCAAAAATAATGATATCAATCCCCGAAGGATTCACATAGTTGGCACGAAGTCCGAAACATGGCAAATCAGCCCAAATTATGATGATAACAAATAATTTCAATCAAATATGCAGTAAAATCAACAACCGGGACGGACCAAGTCACAGTCCCCCAACGGTGCTCTACCCCAAGCTCATATCCCGCGCGTAAGTCAACTCAATACAGCACTATGATGTGCAAATCCGGGGTTTCAAACCCTCAGGATATCATTTACAAGTATTACTTACCTCGAACCGGTGAAATCTCTGGCCTGCGACGCCTTTATCCCTCAAACCGGCCTCCACGCGCATCGAATCTAACCAAAATCAGAGCAAATACATCACAATATGCTAAGGGGACAATACCCAATCGAAAGAAATCGAGAAATTGCAAAAATCTTGAAACTAGCAAAACCCGAGCCCCGGGCCCGCTTCTTGAAAAATTACGAAACTCATATTACCGGATTTCTCGTCTCGCCACGAGTCCATACACACCAAGAACTCCCAAATCCGAGCTCAAATGACCTATCAAATCCCAATTTGGAATATGAAAAACTCAAGCCCTAGTTCATAAATTTTAGGCTCAATTTCCATGAATTTCTAGACCAATTTCACAATATAATCATGTTTTTAGTTCATAGAACTTACCTCCAGTCAATCCCCTTCGAAACCCTCTTCAATTGCTCCCAAAAAGCTCCCAAGATGCTCAACAATGGAGGAAACATGGCTTAACTCGCGGAGCAAAATGACACTTTAAAACCCTTTCCTGTCCAGCCCTTTTCGCATCTGCGATAACATAACCGCTTCTGCGGACTTTCACTTGAGAACCACGATCGCTTCTGCGGTCCAAAACCGCTTCTGCGGTGACCGCTTTTGCGGAACCCCTTCCGCTTCTGCGGAAATGCCAAGCCTTTCTAAAATTGAACCTGCGACCTTCCCACCGCATCTGCGGAACCGCTTATGCGGTCCCTTTTCCGCAGATGCGAAAATACCAGAACCAGCAGACTTAAACATGCAACAAACTCCAAAACTCTTCGTTCAACCACCCGAACTCATCCCGAGGCCCCCGGGACCTCAACCAGAAGCACATATATGATCTATTACCTTATTCAAACTTGCTCGAACCATCAAAACATTACCGTTAACACCAAAACCATCAAATTTTACCAAATCAAAGCCTAAGTTCTTCAAGAACTTCCGAAATGCACTTTCGATCAAATCCCGACCAAACGATGTCCGAATGACCTGAAAATTTACACACATATCCAAAATCACCTAGCGAAACTACATAAACTCTCTGAATTCCATTCCGATCCTCGGATCAAATTCTCACCCATCAACCGGAATTCGCCAAAATACTAACTTTGCCCATTCAAGCCTAATTCTACACCGAGCCTCCAAAATTACTTCCGATTGCGCTCCTAAGCCTCAAATCATCCCTCGAATCTAACCGAATCGTCAAAAATCACATCCGAGCCCTCTAACTTACAAGTCAACTTCTGGTTGACTTTTCCAAACCAACCTTTCCTTAAAGAGACTAATTGCCCCATTTCCTACCAAATCCAATCCGAGTCAACTCAAACTCGCCCAACACATATAATAAATCATGAAGGAGAAATAAACAGGGAAAACGAGACGGAAACTCATGAGACGCCGGGTCGGGTCGTCACATCCTCCCCAACTTAAACCAACGCTCGTCCTCGAGCGTACCCAGAGTTGTCCTAGAAGCCAACCAATAGCTGAATAACCTTACCAAGCATATACCCGGGGTGATCCCATGTCACCCTATCTCGCATAGGTCCAATAACACAACATAGCTGAAAGCTCACAACCCACCTAGACCATGATCCGTAGAACCACATCGCACTTTCCAAAATTGTATGCAAGACCAGAACCTCACATCTATACTCAGGATAAGTCCGAACCAGGTGTAATAACCCATACCTGTAACCTTTGGTGCAATTCTATGATATACCACATAGCTCAAACACATGCAGCGATAACTCCCATTCACGGCAGCTGTCCACAACAACCATATGCCGATAAAAGCATCTTATTAGCTAAAGCCTTATTCCAACACTTCCATATCCTACCAATGATAATGAAATACACAGTAGACCATAACCATTTCTCAGATCAACCATGCATGAAGGCATTTCTCCCCTTTTGACTATTACCACAGCAGATTCCGAGTCGAACCTCGATATCATTCTTCCAATAAATTGTAATCAAATCTGTTCATATTCATTAATGACTCCCACGATCACCTCGAATCCAACACACCACTCAGGTGATATGACACCTCAACACAGGCCTAAGCCACAACTTGCATAATCCACGCACCAATGAAGGACGGTCTGAACATACTCAAATCATGACAAATGACTCAAATAAAAGAGCTGTAACTCAAACTCCTCAGTACTATCACAACACGAGGCTGGGACCCCGTCCCACGTCATAGAAATAAAATACCTGAATCTACCCCAAAGAGTCTAATCTACACGTAGCCTCGCTACAATGCGCGATCCTATCCAAACATTGTTACACATGAAGCACCCCAAGTCGCTATACTCGAAATTGACAACCACGCACAATGGATATCTGGAACCCAAACAAATCATTATACCCATGGTGAAGCAAGTAATATACACCATACGATCCTGAAAGGACACAACTGGTGCGCCATTCGCCGAGCAACACCCAATACAGACTTTCCTTAGAAACCAGGAAGCAAGGCATACACAATAGCATTTGGAAAACTATTCTCGACATCACACTATTGCGGCATGCAACCCGACCCAGATAACATACCCATGACGGCGTGCCACCCGATCCACACATACCTATGGCGACGTGCCACCCGATCCACACATATATCTCATATAAGGAGATGCACATCGAGCCAAATGTGCTCATTACAGCAAAATATCGAGTATCGATCGTAAGCACACTAAGTGTATAACAATACCTACATATAGCGTTATAAGCAACAAAACTCATGCACAACTGAGGTTTCCCCCTCAACTTCCACTATAATCCCAATAGCACCGCACCATATGTGCCCATAGCCCGCAAATCATAACGCCTCACAACGTGGAAAACAACTGACACTGGAACATGCATCCGAAAAGTCCCTTAATGCCGGAACTAGCTCAATAATAGGAACCCATGCACTGACATCCGTCATGAGGGCCTAACTAGGAAAAGCAGCCCTTCCCAGTCGTCCGCTGGGTCCTCAAAAGATAAACCACTCCACAAGAACATAACCCAATACGCCTCGCCACTCAAATCGTGGCATTTCCGGCATAGCCCATAACGCAATAGTCCAGAATTAATCTAACACTAAGACAACCAATTTGAACTCTAACATCACATCCAAAATCCAACATACCAGCAACGAAAGATTCACTCAAGCCTCTAAATCCCAATAGTCGCCAAACGGTGCCGATACACACAATCCACCATCACAAATAGCCCAAATATGAGGACTTCCGCCTCCAATTCCACATAACATACGAATCCTCATACTTGATCCCAGATTTCGCCGTTCGAACATATGCCACAGCTAAATATCCAATAATCTCCCTGTGCCACCAAGCAAACTCGAATATCACCCGTCGATCTAACGAGGAAGTGCCACAACACCACCAAAGTACCATCACTTAATCACATTACTCTTTGTCTGAAACATATACTCTCATCGAATCGCCTTCAAACAGCCATACCTTTTTCCTTGATTATCAGAGGCTACCCGCTGCCTAAGTGCTTTATGAATTTCCTTTCTAACCTGAACTGAAACTTATCTAATCACGAACTTCCATTGATCTCATCTAGAAGAAAATCCTTACACATCTCATGCCTCTCACATTCGTAGAAAATGCACCTCTTCAACCACGGTAGCAATCAACAAGAACTCTCCCAATTTCACTTGCACATACTAAACTACCATGCCTGAATCCTTCTAACCAAATCACGCTAAACAAGTCGTCAAAACCCAAGAGCATTGCTGCAGAGTTACATGTGCTAACTCCTTACCTCGAATACACACCAAGAATTAATCATACCCTTACCATGCCTACCCGGTCCATTATCACGCTACTCCATTTATCTAAATTTCTTCTTATTCGTCTTCAACTTGATATTCGCCTGGGCTGTAGTACCACAATGCCTCAACCCAGGTTTGCCATACAAGACTCGAACATAAGACTACACTGTCTAAGACCCATAGGCCACTGAATACGCTCTCAAATGTTCCCAGAAATACCACATTCCCGCATGCTCTGCTTGAAGAACTTACCGCGAATCTGAATTCGTTGCCATTACCTTCTAGATACCGATATATAGAATTCCATAATCATCATAAAAATTCCACAAGCCTTGACTTTTTCTCTAACCACATACACGACTTTAAGGCACCTGATTGTTACATGTAGAACCTTGAACACAATAAGACCATTCTCGAGAGTCATTTACTTCATATTCGATCTGTAATTTACCTGTCTTAGCGAACAGAACCACTCGTGCCTTATTAGCACTTTGATACCGCAGGACATGATCTCATTCAAATACCAACAAATATCTTCCTTCTCAATACACTGAGCCTTCTTTATCCATAACAGCTCTAGACATCTTATTGCTTCAACACTCCTACGAAGTATCATATAACCTTTGTCAAAAAATTTCTTCACTCGTGCCATACTCGGCTCAATTTCTGCAACCAGAACTGATTCGCCAGCATATCTCGAAATGGAACCAACATAGCACATGATCGAGCAATCAGCTAATCCACAGTAACCTCCCCAACTTGGCTCGAAGCCATAGACCAAAATATTTCAATAGCTCATAACACTTTTACTCCATTGATGCCACAATAACATAGTGAGACTACTCTCAAATTATTTATAGGGTTGTGAAAACACAGGTCATCTAATACGATATATCTTCTGCAAATCTCGCATTCATTCCCGCAACCGTTATGCCCATTATCTTAAGCGACCCGAAATCTCAAATTTCAACGCGTACCCTTCAACTACACATGAGACCTTCTAACATACGCATAAGAATCATACCACTCAAGAACAACCCGCAGGAGATAACCCACCTGCTTTGCCTCAATTTAGTACCTCGGCATACCTTCCACCATCATATACGTTACACAGTCAATTTAGTCTTCCTGAGTCGGAACTCATGCCGCCACATGTAATGCACTTCACTTCTCAACTAGGAGATACGAAAATATTCTTCACGTGCCCATAATTCGGGTTACACATCAAGCCACAATAGGAATCGAATCACTTAACAGTCCATCTACTATCCTGCAGACTTCTTCGTCATTACCAAGTCATATAGAAACATTACACAGTACCAACATACTCATTACGTAGCTATCCAGCTGCCATTCCCACAATTAGGGACAATACTGAACATATATGTTCATAACACCAGCTCACAAAATCAGTAGTGCTCAAGCCATAAGCAAAGATCCGGCCTCAAGTCTTCCGGACTGGCCCAACATAAACTCATAGAAATCACATTTTGCCCCTCGATCGGGGAATCACAAGCCATCAAGGCACATCTGATACTAAGCGCTCACGTGTGCATACACTCACGTGGAAGGAATTTTAAGAGTTTTTTTTCAAGCTGAATCAATGACGCACGATAAGAATTCAAGAATGTGAAGTTTTCCTAAAGGTTCTGCAGCCTCTCGAGGATAAATACAGACGTGTCTGTACCGATCCGCGAGACTCTACTAAACCTGCTCATGACTCGAGGGACCTAGTAACCTAGGCTCTGATACCAACTTGTCACAACCCAAATCCCGAAACCGGTCGTGATGGCGCCTCTCGTGAAGACAAGACCAGCCAACAGATTAACAATACTTCTTTTAACAATTTCTTAGCAAGAATGAGTCGAAAACAATAGATAACATTATCATAAGTGCAGAAGAAAATGATATAACAGGGAATCATCCCCAACTCAGCCCGAAATCGGGGTGTCACAAGTCACGAGCATCTAAAGAATCCTAACACTATTACAAGATCAGTAATATACAGGTTGGAATTTAATAACAACGGAGGAAATACGGTGCCGCGAATGCTGACGGTCACCTGGCACAGCTACGATAGCAAGATCTCCAATCGGCTCAAAACCCGCTACTGGATGAACAATTACATGCATATGTACACGAGGTGCAGGGAGTAAAGTGAGTACTCCAACTCAGTGAGTAATAAGAGTAAATAATAGCTGAGCAGCAATAAATCACGTAAAGCAAATCAACATGCTATATAGTACAGTGTAACCCTTTGAGAAAGTAATGAAGACGTGAAAATCCTTTAGAAAATATCTTGACTCAATTCAAAACCTCTTTTAAAAATATCTTTTTCCAACAGTTAAGCAAATGAATGCGGAACAGGTAGTGCAAGTCAGCACAAAAGTCAACCCCTCGGGCACAACAGGTATGCAAAAATGAGCTCATAAAAACTCGCCCCTCAGGCAATATTATTATTCCTGGTCAGCCATTGTTACCTGACCCGTTTATATCATACAGTGTCACTGTCACCACTATCTAAAATTTATCCTCTTTAAGAGTGATCAGACAATATCAGAACAACAAATAAATATCTCAAGAAATAACACAAACAACAAATAGTGAACAAATGTATGAACGCAATGCAATGCATATAACGGTACACTCCGGTACCCGCTGCGGCGTGCAGTCCGATCCATTTAACATCGACGGCGCTCACTGGGGGTATGTACAGACTCCGGAGGGGCTCCTATAGCCCAAGCGTAATATCAGCCATGTCGTGGCATCAAACAGGCTCTCGGCCTCAATATCAATATATCATCGCTGCGGCGTGCAGACCGAGCCATCCATATATTCAGAAATCACTATAATACTGCTGCGGCGCGCTGCTCGATCCATGCTCAGTCCAGAAATGCACATAAGTCACTTGGGCAATGTTAACATGATAGTCCTCAGCTCAAAACATCAATAAAATATTGTTTAAGCTTTCAAATTTTAGGAAAAATGGCTGAGTTTGCAAAATAGTATTAAAACAATTGACCGAGATCAAATAATATGCAAGTAATGTAAAAACAATGATATCAATCCCCGAAGGATTCACATAGTTGGCACGAAGCCCCAAACATGGCAAATCAGCCCAAATTATGATGATAACAAATAATTTCAATCAAATACGCGATAAAATCAACAACCGGGACGGACCAAGTCACAGTCCCCCAACGGTGCTCTACCCCATGCTCATATCTGGCGCGTAAGTCACCTCAATATAGCACTATGATGTGCAAATCTGGGGTTTCAAACCCTCAGGATATCATTTACAAGTATTACTCACCTCGAACCGGTGAAATCTCTAGCCAACGATGCCTTTGCCCCTCAAACCGGCCTCCACGCGCATCGAATCTAACCAAAATCAGAGCAAATACATCACAATATGCTAAGGGGACAATACCCAATCGAAAGAAATCGAGAAATTGCAAAAATCTTGAAACTAGCAAAACCCGAGCCCTGGGCCCGCTTCTTGAAAAATTACGAAACTCATATTACCGGATTTCTCGTCTCGCCACGAGTCCATACACACCAAGAACTCCCAAATCCGAGCTCAAATGACCTATCAAATCCCAATTTGGAATATGAAAAACTCAAGCCCTAGTTCATAAATTTTAGGCTCAATTTCCATGAATTTCTAGACCAATTTCACAATATAATCATGTTTTTAGTTCATAGAACTTACCTCCAGTCAATCCCCTTCGAAACCCTCTTCAATTGCTCCCAAAAAGCTCCCAAGATGCTCAACAATGGAGGAAATATGGCTTAACTCGCGGAACAAAATGACACTTTAAAACCCTTTCCTGTCCAGCCTTTTTCGCATCTGCGATAACATAACCGCTTCTGCTGTTACCGCTTCTGCGTCCCTTTTCCGCTTCTGCGGACTTTCACTTGAGAGCCACGACCGCTTCTGCGGTCCAAAACCGCTTCTGCGGTGACCGCTTTTGCGAAAATGCCAAGCCTTTCTAAAATCGCACCTGCGACCTTCCCACCGCATCTGCAGAACCGCTTCTGCGGTCCCTTTTTCGCTGATGCGGTAATACCAGAACCAGCAGACTTAAACATGCAACAAACTCCAAAACTCTCCGTTCAACCACCCGAACTCAACCCGAGGCCCCCGGGACCTCAACTAAAAGCACATATATGATCTATTACCTTATTCAAACTTGCTCGAACCATCAAAACATTACCGTTAACACCAAAATCATCAAATTTCACCAAATCAAAGCCTAAGTTCTTCAAGAACTTCCGAAATGCACTTTCGATCAAATCCCGACCAAACGATGTCCGAATGACCTAAAAAATTACACACATATCCAAAATCACCTAACAAAACTACAGAAACTCTCGGAATTCCATTTCGACCCTCGGATCAAATTCTCACCCATCAACCGGAATTCGCCAAAATACTAACTTTGCCCATTCAAGCCTAATTCTACACCGAGCCTCCAAAATTACTTCCGATTGCGCTCCTAAGCCTCAAATCATCCCCCGAAGCTGATCGAATCGTCAGAAATCACATTCGAGCCCTCTATCTCACAAGTTAACTTCCGATTGACTTTTCCAAACCAACATTTCCTTAAAGAGACTAATTGCCCCATTTCCAACCAAATCCAATCCGAGTCAACTCAAACTCGCCCAACACATATAATAAATCATGAAGGAGCAATAAACGGGGAAAACGGGACGGAAACTCATGAGACGACGGGTTGGGTCGTCATAATATTACCTCTAACTCCACTTCACCACCCGTTTGTGAACTTCTAAAGTATGAAACAATCCGCCCTTTATATCTATTCAACCTTGGATGTCCACGAGAAGCTATGTATCTAGGATCTCTTATATATCTTCCTCCACCTTCACCCTCATCCTCACCCTCACCCTCACCCTCACCCACACCATCATGTGTATCTTTCAACTCCCAGTGTGGAACTATCGTATCATCATCCCAATTCAAAAGGCCATGCTCCAATATGTTAAAATCATACTTAATATATTGCCTCATCACTTCAATATCCAATGCAATATCACAAACCCATTCAAAATGCTTTAACAGTTTCCTGTACATCATGTAATCAGAAGTCATACGTGGGTAACCTCCTAGAATGAAATGTTTTAAGTGAGGATGAAAAATATCTTTTCTCCACCTTTTTAATATATACTTCTCATTAACGTTTTTAATCCTTTTATGAGACAACACCTTAAGTATATGGCAGCATAGAATATCTCTTGTTTCAAACCACTTGCAGTTGCAACTTAGATATTCTCCAATAGGTGTATATTCAACCATGAATACAAATGGATCTCTGGTGCTAAAACTCCTAAGCGAATAATCTGGTATAATGTATTTCTCCACTCCAAGGCTTGCTTGATGATCTTCAGGGGTGCTGATTTCACAATGGTACAGTTTCCTTAACTGTACTTGAAAAATACAAACACTTCAGGAGTATAACATGCTTGAAGTTTTTCCTCCTATGCGAATTCAGACAAACATTTTGGTCCGAAGCACCTTGGCCTACAGCTTCTAATTCTCTCTCAAACTTAGCTCTTATGGCTAACTCATACAAATAGCTTCAAAGTGCTTTGGCGGGTGATAATTCCGTCAAATAAAGCATGCATTCGTTCACTTCTTTGTGTAGACAATATTCCAGCCCAAAAGTGGTCATTTAGGTATACAAGAACCCATTTTTTCTTCTCCAAATGAAGCTTATAAAATCAATCCCTTCCATCTAAGTTATATTTTGCAATATAATCAGTCCATCTTCTCTCAAACTCAGCAACGTTAATGCTATCAAGGACTAAAGCCTTAAATTCTGCCTTTGCAATCTTACCATCAAGAACTCCGCTTAACTTCGTAGGCAACTTTGTGAATATGTGCCATATACAATATCTATGTACCGTATTTGGCATCAAAGCATTGATGGCAGCCTTAATACTATCACATTGGTTAGTCATAATAGCTAATGGATGAACATTACTTAGAGCCCCCAGCCATGTAGAGAGCATCATTTTGTAACTTGTTATATCCTCACTAGGCATAAGAGCACATCCCAAAAGTATGGACAACCTATATTGATTGACACCAACAAATGAAGCAAATGGCATATTGTATCGATCCACAAGGTATGTGGTATCAAGGCATATTACATCATGGAACTCCTCATATGCAACCTTAGAGTGTGAACAAACCCATACGACATTACGAAGTCGACCAAAACTGTCCACATCTATGGAGTAGTAAAATTTTCTATCTTTTTGTTACATGTCACTGAAGAACTTGAGTAATGATTGTGCATCCCCTTCTTGCAACTGAAGCTTTCTACTCTTCAAAATATAATTTATACTGTCCTTTGGTGTACAACCCAAATTTTCGAGGCCACCAACAAGTACTTCAGCGACTCTTATATTCTTTGAGGGTCTTAAGCCAACATATCTTTGGTTACAAGAGTTCTCTTAAGAGACTAATAAGCGATATGTGTCCAGCCATCAATCGCGATAGTGTTGGTTCCAATTGATGATTATTTTTTTTAACCACCTTTGAAACACGCCATGAATCATTCTCTTTCAAAATTTCATTTATTCTA
Organism: Nicotiana glauca; assembly: GCA_026770625.1. Taxonomy (NCBI): domain Eukaryota; kingdom Viridiplantae; phylum Streptophyta; class Magnoliopsida; order Solanales; family Solanaceae; genus Nicotiana; species Nicotiana glauca. The sequence goes on along the minus strand of MU726275.1, from coordinate 15,433 downwards.
GCACGGCAGTTCCTCCTCTTGGTAATTCCTTGGTTTCCTAGACCTATCACAACCATATTGCACATACCTAACAATATCACCACGTTTTTCGTTTGATGTTCTTTTGACAATGCAAAACCCAGATAATCTTGCATGTTCTTCGTAAAATCAAACATAACATCCTTATTACTGAACTGCATCCCAGTAATTGAACCAATTACTAGATCTTCTTTGTTGAACTCATTAGACATTTTCCTGTCCTCTCCACCTTCTCCCTGTTCCTCTAAATAATGGTTGTCGTCATCGTCGTCATCATCATCATCACGATCTTCTCCATCATTGAAGTTGTCGTCTGAATTAATGTTGACCGACTCATCTTCATTCATCAAACTGTCATCCAAATTCAGCCCTAATGATATGTGTAATGCATTCCTCAGTAGCTCCAGCCTAGTTTCTAGGTTGTTTTTTGTGTTTAATGGCTCCAAATTAGTTTCTAGGTTAGCATTCATGTTTAGGTTAAGGGAAGGGTAGTGAATTATTTATTTAATGGCTCTAAATCAGTTTCTAGGTTAGCATTTATGTTTAGGTTAGGGGAAGGGTGGTGAATTATGTGTTTAATGAAAGCTCTCTTAACATAAGTGTATGGTATAACAAGATATATTGTATAAATGAAAAAATAATATTATGTATATATACTAAACTTTTGATCTTCCCATGGCATAAATTGTATTAAAAAAAAAAGTAATAATATAGGTATACATATACGAGACTTTTGATCTTCCCATGCATGAGAGAATGATGATTTATGTGATCAATGTTTTGGGATAATCAATAGTTATTAACTAATTTTGGAGAAAATATTTTGGAGGAAAAAAATGACTATTAAGCCAAATATGAAATGAAGGACTGTAATGGTATTTCATCAGTGTGGCCATCCTTGGGCCATGCTGAGTTTGGCCAAATAGCAGGGAGAAATTCAAAAATAGCCAGATTTACCATTGGTCATTGAAAAATAGCCAAGTTTCAAAAGTCATCGAAATTTAGCCACTTTAAATCTGAGTGAAAATACTGTTCAAAATCCGAAAAAATACGTCCGCAAATCTTACGGGAGTTCCAGCATAAGTATGCTTGAGCTCCCGTAAATTTTACGGAAGTTCCAGGATAACTATGCTGGAACTCCCGCAAATTTTACGGGAGTTCAAGCATAATTATGCTGGAACTCCCGCAAATTTTACGGAAGTTCCAGCAAGTATAATTGTGCAGTATAATATACTGGAGTTTGGAACACTGATGCTCCAGTCTCCCGCAAATTTTACAGGAGTTAGCAAAGTATACTGGTCCAGCATAATATGCTGGAGTTCGTACACAAATGCACCAGAACTTCCGTATATTATACTGGACCGGTCCCTGTTGCAGCAAAATAATGGCTATTTTTCATTGACTTGATAAACGCTGGCTATTTTTCATTGACCAGTGTGAAAACTGGCTATACCATGATATTTTAACCAAATAGCAGCACTCTAATCAAAAATAATAATTGTGGTGTGTAAGTTCACTCTAATCAAAAATAATAATTGTGGTGTCTAAGTTCCTTGAAATAACCGATAACCGAATCCTTGACTGCATTAGAAGATTCGTTAACCAACTTACTCCATTTTAACAGTTTCCAAAGCAACATATAGCATACAAAAATTCTTAACTAATTGATCCAGGCAACACACAAGCGTAAGGGTTCAGAGAGGCCTAGCCGTAAAAGCAAACTAAACAACATGCCTGCAGTCAGACACAAATTACGTAACTTGACCAGATAGCCAAGAGTGATATGCGTCATTAAATGCAACGTCGTATTAATTCATATCTCAATATCAACCAAGAGACGAGTACCTAGTCCAACAAGTCAACAATAGATATAGCAGTAGTAAAACTTGCATATTGCATACGCATGTCTTCAATACCAATACCAGCTACACAGATAAATCGCCGCATCCACATCTTATGCTGCTACTCGTGCGACAAGTCCCATCAGTCTACCGCTGATACCCTTGTGCAACTCCAGCAGCAAGGAAACGAAATGGGTAATAACTTCACAGAAAATGCAAAATAAGTTAAATCTTGACTCCTTTAATAGGTGGGACATCACGGAGACAGCTCACCTCCCTCCTGACAAAGGACGGCAACGCAAAGGCAGCTTCATGCATCTGTCAATGG
>MU726275.1:0-12561 GCA_026770625.1 Nicotiana glauca | reverse complement strand
GGGGGGGGGGGGGGGGTTGTTATAGAGAGGATGAAAATGAATTCAGCCTGGGACTTCAGATATTTGGAGACTAAATTCCAACAAAGCACCAAATGCACAATGACATCATTCAGCAGCATGTTCAAATTTGCAAATTTAACTTTAATGTCAGTGCAAGCTCAAATGGAATTAACCAATATACTATGCTCAGAGCAAATTTTTCTATCTTAAGCTTTGTCCTATATCTGAATGGTAACAGCATAAGCCCTCTATAGCATTACCATAGACTGATTCCCGCAACAATCTACAAAAAGAGATATTAAGAAGTACAGCAAGATCCAATAAGAAAATACACTAATATCTTTATCCCGAATCATTGTACAAGACACAAAGCCAAGTATTCTCGGTGCTTAGCGTACAACAAGTCAATCCAGCTTAGACAATTTGAAAGAAAAGTTTTTGATGATTTCATGAGTAGCATAGCATAATCTGAAATTGCTTAATAGGAGAGAAGAAGTTACCTCAGAATTGTAAAACCTAAGCTCCCTCTGGTGCTGAAGAGCTCCCTCTAGTTTCTCAATAGGATTAACAGGGTGCTTAAAATCAACAGGTGGTCCCTCAGTCGAACACAGAAGAAACCCAATAACACCACTGCATAATATATACAGCAGAAATCCTCAATAACATTAAGTGAAAGCATGCTTAAAAATTTCCCTCCAACCCCCCAACCCCACCCCCCAACAACTAGAGAAACAATTAAATAAAAGAAAAGGTAAAATTAGCTTGCAAATTTCTTGCTGTTAAATTCATGAATTACCTAGGATATGTAGGAACACTGGCCCATGCATAATGAACAGTACTAAATGTTTCACGGCAAATTGAGATCATATCCTGAATAAGATGTGTATGAAGCCACATGCTCTCGGCCATGTTGCAAAGTACACCGCCCGGTCTTAATGCCCTTGCTAACGTTGCAAAGAATGGTTTTTCCACAAGCTCCTGAGCCGGACCTGTAATGGAAGACATTGAGATCAATTAAACTAGAGCGCATTGGTTTGAATATTTCCTAATCCAAACAAGAGTAGATACTATAGAGTTGATTCATACAATGGTCAAAGACATCCAAGAGAAACAAGAAAAATCAAACAACAGAACCACTAAACTGTGCAACAAAAGACAGTGATATCTATCCTAACATGCATAGAATTTTTCCATCCTTGCAAATCAGTGCACCATAGGCTCTATCTTCAATTTTCTAAACAAAAATTAACATGTACCTAAGCAACAAGCACTCCCACTTTGGTCAAGGGATAAAAAGCTACAGGGTACAGAAAAATTAAGAAAAATTAAGAAGATGAAACTGACATACCAACAGGATCTGATGAATCAACTATGATAGCATCATACTTCCCTTCAGGGGTATTCCGTAGAAACTCAACAGCTGTCAAAATCATTCAGAAAAGAATCACCGTCATATACAGCTGGACTAGATATAAAACTGACAAAACGGGGAATTAAAATTTCTGGAATGAAAATAAAAAAGGCAGATATTTCTATCTCTTGTTATTCTACGAGGCATTCCCATCCGTATGGAGGCAAAACATTATGTGCCAGAGGAACCAAAATGTTACTCTGGTCTTGTGCTATCTTTATCCCAGGCTTCTCAGCCTCCCATGTATTCTCCCAAAAAAACAAAAAAACAAATGGTAAGAGTAGGAAAATATATTGGAAGTGATGCCTTCCCAAGATTCATACTACTAAGATCAAGTACATGAAGCGTCCATACCATCACCAACATGAAGATTGACACGAGGATCCTCAAAGCCAATAGCCAAGTCGGGGAAAAACTTTTTACTGACCTGCAACACAAGAAAATACAATATATGGTTTTAGACAGCACTCAACAAAAACACTAACTTCATGTATGTTGCATCTGTTACTCACATCTATAACCATTTTATCAATCTCACAAATATCAATCAGCTCTACAGAGCTATGTCGAGAAATTTCCCTCAGAACTCCACCATCACCACCCCCAACAACCAGAACCTGCAATTATAGTCCAAATTGATTGGATAGAAAACAATGAATGGTAAACCTTAGAAGGGAAAGAAACGAAAGGCAATAGTAAACTAATATCAAAGATCTTTCAAGAGACATACGGTAAAATAAAGATATATAATATACGCATACTGAACGAGAAAATGATATTTTATAAATAGACTCCTCGTATCTTCATGTTTAGCTTTACATACAACAGTCAAAGAATAAAACCAAATTATTAAGATTACCAAAAGAGTTTAAGAAAAATAAAGAAGCTGCTGTCTATAAACTATTTTTTTCTCCCTTGTTACAAATGAGAAGCCCACAGCTGCTGCAAAGGACCAGCAACATTTTCAAACTATGCATTCTGGTCTGTACATTAAAAAAATCCACTACCAGCTACGTTAGAATTTTATCTAGAAGCAGCCAAACGAAGATAACAAGCAGGTAGTGTAGTGTCCCCATCCTCGCGATTATTTTCAAAATATACACATAAAACAGTAAAGAATCCACCAAAATATGCACATATCAAATTCTCACCCACTTCAAACCGGTTTTTCTGAAAGAATAGTCCAAACTCCAAACACTTAGATGACTGACCCTGCTCCGTATATGTGCTTCAATTTTAGAAAATTCTTTCAGTCAAATCAAATCAAAGACATTCTATTAATTCCAACTTCAAAATGACAAGCATAATCATCTTAGTAGAGTAATACTACTTAATGAGGTGCATCAGGTTTTCAGATCCTATCCAGATGCACTTTCACTAAATGATTATTCAGATTCCTTCATGCCATTAGACCTATCAGGGGCTTTAATCTAACATCAGGTGACTCACATTTGTTGGTACACCCCAATAAATTCATGAATAGAACATTGACAAAAGAGATTTGTGAGCTTTGTGAGCATAACCTGCTTACTCTCCCTATATAAGTAGCAACATAATCAGATACCTGCCTTCCTACTAGCGCAAACATTAATCGTCCTTCTATGTGGAAAATGAATGTTACTATAGCAGACAAAGCAAGATAAATGGGTTCAAAACAAAGAAACTTCAGGCAAATAGGATGCGCTTCCCTTTCAGTATTTTTTTCAGAATAGAAAGCAAATTCGCAAAACTCTTTTTGATCATTGAGTGAGCACAAAGGGAAAGAATCTGAACAGTCATATATACACTTACATTCTTAGGAGATTTGATTGAACAGAGAGGAAGGTGGGCTATCATCTCCTGATAGGCGCATTCATCTTTCTCGGTCAACTGAACAATGCCATCAAGCACTAGAACTTTCCCATATGATGCAGACTGCAAGAATGGATACAGAATTAAGGCAGATGCATAAAAGAGCTTGAAAGAAATTATATAACTAAAATTTAAAGGACAAAACTAGAATCTAGAGTTGAAGATGCTGAACCTCAAAAACCAAGACCTCCTGGAATTCTGACTTTCCCTTGAATAAAGTCTTCTCTACTTTCAGAGAATGTGCTTCTCCTGTGTAAAGACGCCGTCATACAACAATTATGATCAGTAAATATTCATGAAAAAGGGTGTACGAGAAAGGACATTATCGAGAAGTTTAACTTCCAATATGAGGCATATAATACTTGGAAAAGGTAGTAAACCTTTACACATTGACTTGGGTTCAACCATGACAAAATTCTGAGGCCATGAGAGTTCAGGAATTTGTTACCTAAGGCTCATATGCTATCGTACTTCTACTTGAAGCATCATTTATGCTACGTTAACAAACTGAATGGAATTACTTGACTCAGCGAAACAAGCACACAAGCCCATCCAGTGACACTTAGATTTGACAATTTCGGTTGCAGTAGGACACGATATCACCTCCTAAATATGCACATAGTATAACCAACTAATGCAGCTGTATCTGACAGCAGCTCTTCTGCTTACAGGACGAAGCAAGAAGCCCTCTCACTGTCCCAATCAAACAAAAGCATCATATTTTTGGACATACGACTGACTATGCTAAATCACTAACATCATCTATCTAAAGCATCAACAAGTTTAATGAATGATTTTGTGTTTTCATCCAACTTTCTGGAAACTAATTCAACTTTTTCTTATAACACTTCTAACAGAATATGCAAGTTAAAAATAACTTCTAGTTACTGAGCACCATCATCCTGGACAAATTGTCCCCCCTAAAATAAGATGAGAGGCAAATTAGGGGAAGGGGTGAGGACAAGAAAAAGAAAACATTATTATATTAACCAATTAAATAATAAAAAGAGGAGGCCAGCGAATTCTATTATGTGTACCGAACACTACAAGCAAAGAAAAAAAATGTTCTTTTCTTAAGGAAGATCAGCAATTATTAACAGCAAGAAAGAAATAACAACAAAGCAAAAGAGAGATAACCTGGCCACATTGGATTATTGAAATACAACACCCTCTCCTTTTCATCTGTAACAAACAGCACGAGAAGAACAACTATGTCAAAAAATTGTAAAAAAAACGACTAAACAAAGGAGATGAACAAAATAATTTTGATAATGACCAGAGGATGGCCGCGGAGGTTGAGAAAACCATCCGGAAACGACAGTGGAGTGGCAATTGGCTTCAAGCTCAGGGTCATATACCCTAGCCTTTAAGCAACAATTCGGAACAACAACAGCCTTATATGATCCATTGGCATGAGCATTTTCACTCTCCTTCCCATCCATAGTCTTCAGGTTGTCCAAACCTCTTCCTGCGTCGTGCTCCATAAATAATTATCTTATTAGGATCCAGTCTACAACTACCAGAGAGTATCCTGCATCAGAAAAATATGATAACAGTCAATGATCACAGAAAAAAATGAACGAAAGAAAATGAATAAAGGACAGAACAAAAATTCAGGAATAAAGATGATATCACAATTTGCAGAAACAGATTGAACTTCTCTTTTACTGGATGTAGACATTCTAAATTAGTAGGTATAACAGAGGTTATCCAGGATTTCAACTTTATGGGTTCGGGATGCCACTGAACTCACCAACCATTTGAGTCACTGGGTTCAAGATTTACCATTTGTACATAAATAAGTAGACATCTTAACAAAGACAGGATACACAATTTAAGTTTTATGGGTTCAAATTATTAGATTCAGCATTCAACCCTTTATATATGTAAAATTATGGGCTATATCTACTGTTTGTTGCAACTTTAGTGAATTTTTACACATAAGACTTAGGAAGTACTAGGTTCAGATGAACCCAGTACTGCAAGGCTACATCCCTATGCTTTCTTAACACATATACAACGTTTGAGCCAAACTAGTGAGTTCAGCCGAACTCCTAACTTCTATTGTGCATCCAGCCCATAGTTATAAAGCATTACAGTACAAGTGAAAAGAAGTTGTACCAAATGAAAGCATACAGAGGATTCATACAACTAAGCCCAACAGTTTGGCATTGAGGCCTAATTGATAGATTAATTAACAAAAGAAACAGCCGAAAAGATGAGAAGAGTGCTCACCCTAGGCAAGGACGGAACTCAATAGAAAGATTGAAATAACCGAAGAGCAGCTCGAATTAATAAGTTAGCAATCTCTGAAAAATACTAAGTATTGAAATTGCTGGTAGCTGCCAAAAAAAAAAATGAGGAAAACCGAAAAGGAAAAAGTGGAATGGATAGTTTAAAGTGAAAAAGCAAATGGAACCCAAATCAAAGTACTTAAAATACTTTCCAACTGGGAATCAGAATTTAAAGTAAAAAACTGTCCACCAACAGAAAACGTGTAAGAGACTCCATCTTTAAAGAAACATAATAAAAACAGCGTTGGGTTTACGCAAAACTCATTTTTTAGCTAAAATTTTCAAAAGGAAACACTGAATTTTATTCCTTTCAAAAACCAATGAGTTTTAAGCTAGAATAAAATTACCAAAAACAGTAGTTGGAATAGAAAGTTCTAGATTTTCTGAAACCTAACACACACAATATATTATAGCAGAGAGACTGATGATATAAATACAGAAAAAATAACAAAGAACATACCTGAAACGGATGGCTTTAAGTGTCAGTAAATCGCAAAAAAACAAATGCAATCGCCTTGTTGAATGCGAGTAGCGGGAAAAAGGAATGCGAGACGAAGAAAAAATAGTAAACTAAATTTTTTTCTGGGTTTGAGTCTTCTCTTTCCCCTCGTTTAATACAGGAAAAAAGGCTTGCTTTGGACGGATCAATGGCGTTAACGCTTCCAAATTAGGTTTTTATACCCCGCGTTTATGATTACGTATTTTCCTATACTATCGTACTATACAAAACTCACCAGTTTTGTGAGAGAGTGAAAATTGAAATTTCTCGAATTTTACCCAATAAGTTGAATAAATTGCGGAGGGGTCCGCGGACGGTGCACGATTTCATGATTACAAATTCTCTTTCCAATCTCTATTTTTGTTATAAAAATATTCACAAACCATCATTTTGCACGAGAATGTCGCGATAATATTCAATTATTGCAAACGTGTCAAAAGAAAAAGCCATTTATTTTAAGAAATATACAAAGTAAAAATTGTAATAATTAAAATGAGTAGATACGAAAATCTGAGGAATTAAAGAACTTTCCACATACTTCGACAAATAATTAAAAACTTACTTACTGATTGAATACATGATTGGTTAGAAATGGAGCAATGATCTTCAATATTTTTTGCCCTTCAAATAACAAGTACCTTCCATCTATTAATTATGCCTATAATTCTATCCACTAATACTCGAACATAATGAAAAATAAAAAATCAGATTATAGCCTGTTTGGCCAAGTTTAATCTTTTTTTTTTTTTGGCCAAAAATAAATTATTTTTTTTGTCAAAAATATTTTTGGCCGAAAATTGAGGTGTTTGACCAAACTTTTGGGAGGAAAAAAGTGCTTTTGAGGAGAAGCAGAAGCAAAAAAAAAGTAGTTTCTCTCCAAAAGCACTTTTGAGAAAAATACACTTAGAAGCAGTTTTTTAAAGTTTGGCCAAACACTAATTGCTGCTTAGAAGTGCTTTTCAAACTAATTAGCCAAACACAAACTGCTTCTCACTTAAAGTATTTTTGAGAAAAACATTTTTAAAAAAAAATATTTTTCACAATAAGCTGATTTTTGAGGCTTGGCCAAACGATCTATTAGTTCTCAATTCACTTGATTGGTGCTTCTTTCAATTACACATTATAACTAGACGAATTAGATTTACAATTAATGGAAACGTAATATTTGGGCAATTCCGAACTAGCCTATAGTTAGTGTCCGATACAATTAATGAATAAATATAATACAAATATGAAATAAATTATATCCGTATCTATGGATTGCGTCAGCTTTGCCTTTGACCATCATTATTAAATAAGATTTCAATAATTAAATGATTACGATACATAGACAGTTGTAAATATATGAATCATCTTAATATAAAATTGTTAACCATGAACTCACTCTGCACAATGTATCTCTTAGAGGGTGTTTGGATTGGCTTTTAAGCTGTTCAAATCAGTTTTTAAGTTCGTTTTAGTTTTTTTCAGTGTTTGGGAATGTCAGAAGAGTGCTTAAAATAAGTTAAAAATTGCTTAAAACAAGCCAAAAGTATTAAGCTGGACAACCCCAACTTATTGCTTTTTGGTTTAAAAGCTATTTATGCTAAAAAGCCAATTTTTTTAAGTCAATTCAAACGGGCTCTTAATCTATACTATCTATCTAATCTAATCTTCTAATTATATTAAAAGCACAAAGGCCTTTAGCGGAATGTCGTTATTTTTTTTACCCTTGGAAAATAGAGTTCACTCTGGTAAAATAGTCTTTTTGATTATTTTCCTAATGTTTAGGAATAGTCATTTAATTAATTTCCTACTATTTAGGAATAATTATTTAATTAATTCATACTTTTTAGGAATAGTTATTTTATTATTCTCTTTCTATTTATAGTAATATTTATGCAAACTACCCTACCACCCCACTAAACTTGTCACGAATTATTAGTTACAGCCTTAAAGTATTTGTGGTCTTAATTACCCCCTCCACTAGGTCTTTTGAGAGTCATTACCCCCCTGGACGCTGATGTAAATTATGTGGGTGCACTCGCCTGCCATGTGGATTTTTCTGTATATGTGGCCTTTTTTTAAAAAATAAATATATTTTTACCTTTTTAAGTATGTTACTTTTTTAGATAAGTTTTTTCATTTGTAATAAAACTTGGATAGAACTACATTATTTAGGCTAAGTTTTTTATTTGGCTAAAATAATAAAGCTTTATTTAATCTTTTTTTGAACTTGACCTGAAAATAAAGATTTATACAATTGAAATAAATAGTCAAGGCATCTAAAAAGTTATAAAAATGCATAGTTTGAAATTAAATTATTTTGGCTATAATTTTTTATATAGCTCTAAATTATGGTGCTCTAAATTTTCTTTTATTTTACAAATTTTACCTGAAAAAAGTAAAAATACATAGTTAAAATAAATAATCATTGTATCAAAAGAAGAAATAAAAAAAGTGTACAATTGCAAAAATTAACTTACTCTATGGATATATTTTTTGAGCAATAAAAAAATGGCAGCCCGGCGCACTAAGCTCCCGCTATGCACAGGGTCCGGGGAAGGGTCGGACCACAAGGATTTATCGTACGCGGCCTTACCCTGTATTTCTACAATAAGTATTTTAGAGTAATAAGTATGTTAGAAATAATAAGTTATTTCTTGCAATTGTTCACTCTTTTTATTTCTTCTTTTGATTCAATGACTATTTATTACAACTGTGTATTTTTACTTTTTCAAGTAAAATATGTAAAAAGTATATTTTTAGAGCACCATAATTTAGCGCTATATAAAAAATTATATCCAAAATAATTAATTTCAAACTATGTATTTTTATAACTTTTTAGATGCCTTGAGTATTTATATATAAATCTTTATTTTCATGTCAAATTCAAAAAAAGATTAACTTAAACTTTATTATTTTTAGCCACATAAAAAAAAATTTAGCCTAAATAATGTAGTTCTATCCAAGTTTTATTATAAATTGTATTCGAAAAAAATTATCTAAAATAATAACATACTTAAAAGGGTAAAAAAAATTATATTTTTCAAAAAGTGCCACATATACAAAAAAATCTATGTGGCAGGCGAGTGCACCCATATAATTTGTCACATCAGCGTTCAGTGGAGTAATGGCTCTCAAAAAACCTAGTTGAGGGGATAATTAAAACCCTGAATAGTTTAAGGCTGTAATTAATAAAATTTATTATTCAATTCCTTTCAACTCTAGAATTTCAAGAGCTTTCAAAATTTACTCTAATAAAGTTCCCTTCACTCTCAAAGTATTTTGCCTAATATTTATTATTCAATTCCTTTCAACTCTAGAATTTCAAGCGCTTTCAAAATTTAATAAAGTTCCCTTCACTCTCAACTCACTTTATTATACGTAGGAGTATATGTAGGAAAGTTTCGTTCAGTTTTAGGATTAGGAGGTTTTTAGTACTACTTTATTAGTACATGTAGTATCACACCTCCTTTTTATACACCTGCCCCGAAGGATAAATGTATAAGGGAGTTTTTTCATTTAAATTGACATTATTTGAATTGGAATTATTTATTTATTTGTAGAGTTGCCACTTGGGATAGGATTAGCTTTATTTTGGTGTCCCAAGTCACCGGTTTAATGTAATCCCAAATCGAAGAAAATTGTCGACTTTCAAATTGGAATCTGCGAACCAGAAATTCTGTGTAAGGAATTCTGTTGACCCGAGGGAAGGTGTTAGGCACCCCCGGATCCCGTGGTTCTAGCACGGTCGCTTAAATTATTATAAATGGCTAAAAATCTAATTTTTACATGCTCTAACCTATAGTGCAGTTTTATAATTATTTACTGCTTTTTAATTATTTTTACGAAAGTGAACGTTGTTTAAAAAATGTATTTTCGGATCACGTCACATGAAATGCACCCGGATCCTCGACACATTCTTATCCAACGTTTTGGAATTTGGATTTGGGTTGCATGAAATGCACACCCGTATTTAGGAAGGTAAAATTATTGAAAAGCGCGCCTAAAGCAACTACCGTGTTATTATCTTTGCGGTCGACCGTGAAATTCGCTAAAAGGCACGTCCTGAATTCTAAGTATTTTAATATAAGCCTTTAAAGAGGACCACGTAATTTATGGGTTTCATTTGGCGTAGCACACCTCGTTTTATTTTTAAAAGGCCATCCTAGAGCAAACTATTATTTTCTATTGAATTTGTCTCTAAAAGGGCCTAATTAACTAGTATTACACAATTTGGGCCTCAAATTCAAGTCCGAACTTAAACAAGAGGAAAACCTCTTAATTTAAATCCGCTACCTAATTTGGAAGGCTTAAAATTATTTTATTTTTGCTTTAAATGAAATTATCAATTTGATCAAAGGCTTTCAACAATTAATTTCCATGTTCGGGCCCAGTCATGAAGCCTAAGCCTAAACTGCCCAGGCCCTTAATTATTTGAGTTGGGGGGAGATGGGCTCGGCGCCATAGTTTTCTCACAATTGGGCCATACTGAATCGCCTCTCTCTAGCCCAAACAATCCAGGCATTCGTTAAAACCAGGCTGAGCCTTAATAAGGCATTAATGACTTAAACTATCAAATAATATCAGGATCTAATTCTTTGCTGCATATGAAACATTGAACTTGACAATCGAGATTCAGTGTCATGTAGAAAATAGAATCTAAATAATTTTATTAAGCTACCAATTAATACAAATCATTACAGGAATTAATGATTACCCTAGCGTGATTATCCACTATATTGAAGCACCAAATTCAACAGGCTTAACAGGCTGAATCATATATTTGGGATTTTGACATCCAAATTGACCAACCTCAAATACATGAAGTAAAACATCTTCAAATTTTAATTATTACTTTAACACGAGATTGAATCCTAAGAAAGCATCAAAATTAACTCATTCCATAGATGAATATTTACAAGTATGACAACCCAAATAGTCCTAATCATCAGGGATCAACCTCAAATGCAAAAATACGAGCTAACATAATCTACGATTGAGATTAGTTATACAGTCCAGCTATTCAGTCCATAGTCCATTGTTCATGTTGATACAAACCAAATAACCTAATACTAGATAAATACACATCAAATAGCATCTATTTAATTACAAATATAGGATAATCCAAACAAGCACAGATCTGATGAATACTTTTCATTTCATTCCAACTCAAAGCTACATCAAGGCGAACTCAAAGTGTGTACCTGGAATTATAATGAAATAGAAGAGAAGAAGAGAGTCAGCAGCAGTAAGCAGTATTCAACAGGCTCAAACAGCAAATCACAGTAGTAACACTATCCAGCAACAGTCCAGGAAAGTTCGAAACCCAAGGAATCAAAATAAAACCAGTAATTCAATCCATATAGCTTGAAAAAAAACCAGATAAGCTTGAAGTTGACCCAGGACCCTAGGAACTCGAAATGACTGCTGAATTCCAGATTTAATCTAAGGGAGAGATTCAATGTAACAGTATTTTTTGAGTTTTTCTGTTTTCTGATTCTTTTTTTTTTTTTGTATTTTTTGTATATTTTAATTTCAAATGCTAATCTGAAGACTAAAAATGGCTTTGATAGGGAATTTTTTGGATGGCTGGGATCTCTAGGAATTTTCAGAGGTGTCTAAACTTGTTAAAGAAGGCATTATGGGTGCTTTTTATATGCAAATAATGGGGCAGAAAGTTCTAGATGGCCCTCCCATTTTTTTCTCTCTTTTAATTTCATATTTTATTTATTAACCCTTCATTTTCTGACTTGTTTCTCAAGTTACTTCCCTAAGTTTGCTAAAATCTACACTAAATTCCTATTCTAGAAGGCCCTAGGGTGTTCTTTTAACTATAAAATACCTATACTATCCTTACCTTAGCTTTGAATTTACCAATCTTAACAAAACTACCCTTTCATATGCCCAAACTATCTCAGTTTCTGGGTTCGTTTGGTGGTGGCGCCGCCATGGGCGGCGGAGGCGGCGCCACTGTTTTCGAATATTCGAGTAGGTAGGCTAACATTCGAGAGAAACTATTTGGGGCATTGGAAAGTGGAGGAGGAGAGGAGTTGATGGTGAAAATTTGGGCGTCATTGGAGACCGGCCGCCGTCGGAGACGATTTCCGGCGGACAGCGGAGGGCAGTGGGGATTAGGGTTCATGTATTAGGGGTGTGAGAGACGACGGTTTGGGGGGTGGGGTGGGGGAAGATCCGACAATTATATATCTTAAACCTAGTTAGTTCCGTACCGTTGGATTGATGAGATCCAACGGTCAGGATTGGCAAAGGAAAAACGACATCGTTTGATTTTTAAAAAGTCTAGACCGGATCAGGTAGGTTTTGGGCTTGGACTTGACGTGGGTTTTGGGGTGTTTGACTTGGGCTGGAATTGGAAATGGCCCAAGTTACACACACCAGCCTATTAATTTTTAAAGTTCCTTCCATTCTCAATTTCTTTTATTTGTTTTTCTTCTTTTCTTCCTTTTCTTATTCAAATTTTTAGATTTTATTAAGTGTAAAATAAAAAATAAAAGACCCAA
>MU726272.1:26276-60307 GCA_026770625.1 Nicotiana glauca | reverse complement strand
TTCAGCTGGTGATAGCCTGAACGAAGATCAATCTTCGAAAACACTCTCGCTCCCTGGAGCTGATCAAATAAATCATCAATGCGCGGTAGTGGATACTTATTCTTCACTGTTACCTTGTTTAACTGCTTGTAATCAATACACATCCTCATTGAGCCATCTTTCTTCTTCACGAATAAGACAGGTGCACCCTACGGGGACACACTAGGATGAATAAACCCCTTATCTAGGAGTTCCTGAAGCTGCTCCTTCAACTCCTTCAACTCAGCTGGCGCCATGCGATAAGGAGGAATATATATGGGCTGCGTTCCTGGCACCAAATCAATACCAAAGTCAATATCCTTGTTCGGCGGCATGCCCGGCAAGTCCGATGGAAACACATCCGGAAAATCCCTCACAACAGGAACAGAATCAAGGCTGGGAGTCTCAGCTCCAACATCCCTCACAAATGCCAAATATGATAAACATCCCTTCCTAACCATCCGCTGGGCCTTTAAGAAAGAAATTACCTTGCTGGGTACATAATCAGTCGTACCGTGCCACTCGATCCTCGGGACACCCGACATAGCCAATGTGACTGTCTTGGCATGACAGTCCAGAATAGCATGACACGGATATAGCCAATCCATGCCCAAAATAACATCGAAATCAACCATAATCAATAGCAGTAAATCAACTCAGGTCTCCAGACTTCCAATAGTAACAAGACAGGACCGATACACATGGTCCACAATAATAGTATCGCCCATCGGGATGGATACATGCACAGGTAATGCAAGACACCCTCGAGTCGTACCCAAATGATGAGCAAAGTATGGAGATACATAGGAATATGTGGAACCCGGATCAAACAAGACTGAAGCATCTCGGTGGCAAACTGAAATAATACCTGTAATAACAGCATCTGAAGCAACAACATCTGAACGGCCCTGAAGAGCATAGAAACGAGCCTGACCACCTGATCGGCCCCTAGATGTCTGACCCTCACCCCTAGCTGGCGGGGCGGGTGCTGAAGAAGACAGACCAGAAGATGAGGGCTGACCCCTCTGCTGTGATGAACTGGCAACACGACGAGGACACTGCTTCCACATATGTCCTAACTCTCCACACTCATAACAACCCCTAGATGCTGGAGGATGGGACTGAAAAGAACCTCTCGCACCGGAGTGACTAGCTGGTGCACTCGGCGCAGAAGAACCCTGGGCTGGAAGGGCACTGAGTGATGACTGGCCCTGCTGGGACCCCTGATGACCACTGCCTGAAGATGGCCCACGGTACTCTGGATGAGTTGACTGATGAGGCCTGTAAGAACGACCTCTACCCTGCTGAAACTGGCCCCTAGATGGGGTGCCACTGTGACTAGCTGATCCACGAGGCCTCTTAGCCTCCCGCTCCTCCCTCTCTAGACGGCGATCCGTCTCAATATCGTGAGCAACATCCACTGCATCCTCAAAGGTCTGACTTAGAATCCTCTCTCGAGCCATCAGAATACGAATGGGATAATTAAGTCCATCCACGAATCTCCTAATCCTTTCCCGATCAGTCGGGACCATCCACGGAGCATAACGAGCCAACTCTGAAAACCTCACCTCATACTGAGATACGGTCATATCTCCCTGACGAAAATACTCAAACTACCTGCATATCTCTTCTCTTTGAGACCGCGGTACCCATTTCTCCAGAAAGAGAGTGGAGAATTCCTGCCATGACAAGGGCGCTGCGCCCGCCGACCTGCGCCGCTCATATGCCTCCCACCAAGTGAAGGCTGCACCAAAGAACTGAAAAGTAGTAAAGGACACACCGCTAGTCTCCAAGATCCCTGCTGTCCGCAGCATACGTCGACACTTGTCGAGAAAACCTTGGGCATCCTCGCCCTGAGCACCACTGAAAGTAGGAGGTACAAGTCTGCTGAACCTCTCAAGATGACGCTGCTCATCGTCTGGCATAACTGGAACAATATCATCCTGAACCGGGGCAACCGGCTGAACTGGAGCAACCTGCTGTACTGGTGGTGCTTCTGGTGTCTGTAATCCCTGCATTACCGGCTCAGGTGTGCGAGCAGCAGGGGTCAGATTGTCTCCCCCAGCCTGTGAAGTAGCTGCTGTAGTAGTGGCTGTAACTGCCTGAGCTAGGCCAGTGCAAGCCGATAGGATCTGAGCCAAAGCCTCCTGAAGACCAGGAATCACAATAGGCACTGTCGGTGCCTGAGCAGGTGCTGCTGGAGCATCAACAGCTGGAGGCTGGTCCTGAATAGGGGAAACTGGTACTGCCCTTGCTGCCTTACCTCGACCACGACCACGACCACGGCCACTTCCACGACCCCTAGCAGGTGGCAATGGTGGTCGTCCATCCTGTCCGTTACTGCGTGTTCTTGCCATCTGCGAGCGAATAGAATAACAAAATTTAGTTTTCGAACCAAAAAGTCGCACGACAAGAATTCAAGAATATGAAGTGTTTCCCAAAAGTTCTGCAGCCTCTCGAGGATAAATACAGACGTCTCCGTACCGATATGTGAGACTCTACTAAACCAGCTCATGACTCATGAGACCTAGTAACCTAGGCTCTGATACCATCTTGTCAAGACCCAAAATCCTAACCCAATCGTGATGGCACCTCTCGTGAGGACAAGGCCAGCCAATCATCAAAAACAGTACATCTCTTTATAATTACTTAGCAGGAATAAGTTTAAATCATGGGCAATATAATCTTAAATGCGAAATAAACGTGATAGAACAAGAAAAACCATCCCAACTAAGCCCGAAATCGGGGTGTCACAAGTCATGAGCTACTACAAAGTTTACCAATAATTTACAAGTCTGGAATTATCATAATAACAAAAGATAAGGGAGAAACGGGGCTGCGGACGTCAACAGCTACCTCGTTACTCCTAGTCACCGCCCGGTCCGGAAAGAATCAGTGCTCAGGAGCGAACTCAGCTCTTCCTGTATTTTCACACATGGTGCAGGGAGTAATGTGAGTACTCCGACCCAGTGAGTAATAAAAATAAATAACGACTGAAAACATGAAATCTCATAACGGCACACTATAGCTCTATCCCAAGCAGTAAAATCAGTTATACAGTAAAACAGTGAGTATTAGATAATTCTTCTTTTAAAACAGTAAAGACAAATAATTTCCACAGTATGGATAAATCAAAAGCGTGCCTCTCGGGCTCAATATGTAAACCTCAGTATAGTATCAGCCCCTCGGCTCACTCCTAACTCACCAGCACACAACGTAAGCCCCTCGGGCTCACTCCCAACTCACCACACACAGCAACGGCCTCTTGGGCCCACTCCCAACTCACCTGGGTACCCTGCGCTCACTGGGGGTGTGTACAGACTCCGGAGGGGCTCCTACAACCCAAGCGCAATATCAATATGCCTGAAAGCCTTCACACATCACACACGAGGCTTGAAAGCCTCCTCACAAAACACTCGAGGCCTGCAAGCCTCCTCACATCACTCAACATATCCTCAAAGATGGCCCTCGGCCTCAATCAGTCCAGAAAAATAGTCATAAGCCTCTTGGGCTTTAGTAAAACACTAATGCTCAGCTCATTGACATTTTAAATATCATTTAAATCTCGAGTGGAGTATAAACGTAGCTGAGTTCACAAAATAATATAATTCAATTGGACTGAATGCAATAATATTTCAATTCGTGAGGAAAATAGTGATGTAAATTCACAAAAGATTTCAGATAATTGGAACAAGGCCCAAGTGTGGCAATAAGCCCCAAACATAGTGAAAACAATAAATCTTTATCAAATACGCGGTAAAAATATCAACTGGGATGGACCAAGTCTTAATCCCCAATAGTAAATGACCCCGCACTCGTCATACAATGCGTGTCTCATCTTAACATAGCAGTATGTTGTGCAATTCGGGGTTTCAAACCCTCAGTGCATCATTTTAAATCATTACTCACCTCAAACCGAACATAAAATTAGTCCGCTATGCCTTTTCCTCTTGAATTGATCTCTTCGCGCGTCGAATCTGCCCAAAACCATAAGGAATACGTTATAATGTGCTAATGGGACATAACCCAATCGAAAGGACTCGAAAAATACTCAAAAACACGAAATTGGCAAAACCCGAGCCCCGGGCCCACTTCTCGAAAAATTACAAAATTCATATTTTCGGAATCCTCGTCTCACCACGAGTCCATACATATCAAATTTATCAAATTCGGAGTTCAATAGCCGCTTCAAATCATCAATTTAGCATTTCTTAGGCTTCAAGCAAAAACCTCCATTTTACACTTTGATTCCTCAAATTTTCAGTGATAATTTCATGTTTTTACACTATAATAACATAAACCAAGACCAAATATCCTTACCTGATGATCCTCCTACGAAGCCTCTTCAAAATCTCCCATAAGTCGCCTTAGCTCGCACCCCAAATTGATTTTTCTCTTCTGAAATTTCGAATACACTGACTTCATTAAACCCTCAAACATTTTCGCTTCTGCGATCCCTTAAGCGCTTTTGCGGTCCCGCTTTTGCGGTAAAATAACCGCTTCTGCGGTTTTTCTTTAAATCCCCAACAACCGCTCCTGCGATCCTAGACCGCTTCTGCGGTAGCGCCTATGCGGCCCAATGACCGCTTCTGCGGTCCACACCAAGAATCCAATAACCGCTTCTGCGATTCTAATGTCGCTCCTGCGACTCCACATTTGCGGACCATGTTCTGCTTTTGCGGAACCTCACCATCCGGCCAAACTCGCTTCTGCGCTCGACCGTCCGCTTCTGCGGACTCGCTTCTGTGGTCCAATTCCGCAAAAGCAGAAATACCAGAAGGCATAAAAACTCAGACCTGAAATTTACCAAAATTCCTTCCGTTTAGCCATCCGAAATCACCCTGAGGCCCCCGGGACCTCAACCAGAAATACAAACCCACTCTAAAACACCATACGAACTTGTTCCAATCATAAAAATACGTCCTTTAACACAAAATCACCAAATTACCACGGATTCAAGCCTAATTTTCCTTAAAACTTCCGAAACCAACATTCAATCAAAAACCCGACCAAACGATGTCCGAATGACCTGAAAATTTTCGAACATATCCAAAATCACCTAATGAAGCTACAACAACTCTCGGAATTCCATTCCAACTCCCAGATCAAAATCTCACCTAACAACCGGAATTCGCCAAGATTCAACCTTCGCCAATTCAAGCCTATTTCTACACCGGACCTCCAAATTCAATTCCGATCGCACTCATAAATCACAAATCATCCCCTGAAGCTAACCGAATGCTCGGAATTTGATTCCGAGCCCTCTAACTCACAAGTTAATGTTCGGTTGACTTTTCCAAACTATTCTTTCATTAAAGAGACTAGTTGTCCCATTTCCTACCAAACTCGATCCGAATTGACTCAAATTCACCAAGTACATATATTGAAGCATGACTAAGCATATAATGGGAAAAACGGGGTGGTAACTCACGTGACGACGGGATGGGTCATCACATGTATGCAGATGTATTTAGCTGCAATATGTATGTAGATGTATTTAGTTGTATGTAGTGGCTTTATCTTTTTTTATTAAGTGTATTATCTGCATTTAAATGTATGCTTATAAGTGTAGATGTATTCAACCTTGAACACTGCATATATTTGGGTTGTATAATACACTATATGTATATATAGATTCAATAATATATTAAAATTTATATGAGTGTTTTTTTGTAAGTATTTATACTGATCATATGTGTAATAATAACTTCTTTGTAGCTATGCATTATTATGTATGTCTGATCATTGTGAATGGAGGTTTAATACTTCTAGCATTAACAAATCAATTGTTCAAAGTAAGAGAGTTCAATGATAAACATACATGTCCGTTGAAGGATAAGGTGTATGAGAAACGTCAGGCAAGTAGCAGCCTTATAGGTGGTATGATTAGGCCCAAGCTTACAAATCATAAGAGGAAATATACCCTAAAGGATATAATTGATGATGTGAAAATAGATTTAGGTATCGATGTTAGTTACATGTTGGCATGGGGGGCTAAAGAAAAGTCAATGAATTTTTTGAGGGGTGAACCGACTGATTCATACAATAAATTATCAAGATACTTGTATACAATAGATATGACATATCCTGGTTCGCATATTAGAATGGTAAAATCCCCACAAAATGAGTTCAAGTATGTGTATATATCCTTGTATGCCTTTATAAAGGGGTTCGATCAATGTAGACCCATTGTGATTGTGGATGGAAGCCACTTAAAATCGTATCACACTAAGACTTTCGTCTCGGCCAGCGCTTTGGATGGTGCATATGAGTATGTTGGTTATTTCAAGGTATTATAATAGTACTGCATATAAAACATTGAAATACATATTTAAAATATGTATGCAATTTTATTTACAGGTCATATACTTCCACTAGCATATGGTGTTATTGATTCAGATAACGATGCTGCTTGGACGTGGTTATTTGAGCAATTCAAGGAAGCATATGGTGAGAGGGAAAGCATGTGCATCGTTTCAGATAGGAATGAAAGTATCATCAAGTTTGTATCTAGAGTGTATCCAACTGTACCATATTTTGCTTGTATATGGCATCTTTGGAACAACGTGTATAAGAAATTCAAAAAGAGTCATTCAAAGTTGAGCAAGATATACTTCTCAATAGCAAAAACTTACACACAGGCTGAGTTTGATAGTCTAATGGAGAAGGTGGAGAAGGTAGATATTAGGGTGAAGGAATACTTGGAGTTAGCAGGATACGAAAAGTGGGCTAGGTTGTATGCACCTGTTAACACAGGATGGACAATGACATCAAATATTGCTGAGTTAATCAATGCCACACTTGTGTCAGCAAGGGAATTGCCAATATATGACCTCCTCGAAGAAGTTATGAAAATATTTGGACGTTGTAATTGCAACAATCGTAAAGAGGCTCTACAGACCTACACAACGCTTGGTAAAAAATACAAAGAGATGCTTACCTTGAACGAGGCAATGTCTACACGAATGACGGTAAGTTGTCTTTAGTTATGTATCTTTTTCCTATATGTATCCATGGTACAAGGTATTTAACTATAAATATTTCAAGGTAGCAATGGAAGTTGTATCCTATATTTTGTCAAGACTACTATTTAATATTCTGCCAGCATTCCTTTCGCATGTATTCATCTATATTCAATGTATTTATACTAATATACATGTATGCCTTTGAATTCTGTATGTTTAAATATAATTGTATCTAATATAGTTGTATTTTAATACAATATATATTGTATTTCTTAAAACTAAATAATATTCTAATACTATTAAAATCATATTCTTTTATATTCTTTGATATATATTTGATTTATTTTTTAAAACGTAGGTTGTGCCATCGACTGAATATTTGCATACGGTGAACGATGAAGGAAGGCAATACACAGTATGCCTTTTTGAGAAAAAATACAGTTGTGGGCGGTTCCAAGTCGACGAATTACCATGTCCACATGATTGGGCTGTACTGAAGAGCAAGTTTCTAATGCCAGAAGATTATTGCTCTAATTATTACAAACCAAAGTTTGTTGTAATGACATATGAGGTACCCGTGTATTTTTTGCCTGACCGGAAAAAATGGAATATACCAGACCATGTAGCAGATGAAGTTGTATTACCACCTAAATGACAAAGACCTCCTGGAAGACAAAAGAAGAAGCGTGATAAGCCATTGATTGAATTGTTGCAGAAGAAAATAAACATTCGTATAACATATGTGGGCAGGAAGGACATAATAAGCATACTTATAGAAATGATCCACGTATAAATTACTTCATAATCTGACTTGTATTAATGAAAAATGATTTTTCATGTATTACGATGTCATTTTGAATATATTCTGGATATATTTAGTTGGTGTATCAAATCCGAATACGTAATTAAAATACGACAATTATATCTTCATTATATATGAATATAGATGAATAAAATCATTGAATACAAATGATTAAAATAAGTTGTATACACAGTGTATGACTGTATCATATACAGAACTGATATTTTTTTTTAAATACGTATCGTATATCAGAGATTGAATATGATTTATGAAATTTAAATACATGTATTCGAATACACTTGAAAATATATATATATATATATATATATATATATATATATATATATATATATATATATATATATATATATATATATATATATACATACACGTATAGATGTCTAAATATGTATTGTACAAGGATCTGAATAGAATTGAATACATTTGCATATAAATGAATACAGATGAATAAAACTAGTTATATATAAAAAGATGTATTCAAAATACAACTGAATATATATCAATGCAACATATTATATAAATATGAAGGTCTAAATATACCTGCTGAAAATATGTGAACATAACCTGGAGAATACATATAAATACAACTTAATAACTCACTATTACAATAAGTTAAATACATATAAATACAAAATATTGCATACATATTAATACAAACTGTTATAAACATAAAATCCCAACAGGTTGAAGGACAGATTAATTTAGAAGAAAAAAAAAGTCAATACATCGATTGGATGCTTGAAATGATAATATATAAAAGCTGTTGATACGGTCACTAAATATCACGATCCAAGCCCAGATCCGGTCGTGATGGCGGCTATCGTGGTGACAAAGCCACCTAACTAACCCAATTCATCCTTTTAAAATAGTTAAACAGTTGATAAGCAAGTTAGATATGATTTAATGATAATAATTAGCGAAAGTACAATCTCACACAGCCCAAATCGGGGGTGTCATAAGTCACTAGCATTTATTAGAGTATAAATACAACTACAAGGTCTGAAATATACGAAATAGGGCTAATAGACACAAGGGAGAAAGGTGGTGCTGCGATAACTCTAACTCCGATCAGTCAAAACCCGCTATCGGGTGCAAAAATACCTGCATCTGCACACACGGTGCAGGGAGTAAAGTGAGTACTCCAATTTAGTGAGTAATAAAGGTAAAGAATAACTGAGCAGTAAGAAATCACGTAAAGCAACCAACATGGTGTATAGAAGCAGTGTAAAACCCTTTGAGAAAAGCAGTGAAGCTGTGAAATCTTTAGAAATATCTTAGCTCAATTTAAACCTCTTTTGAAAATGACTTCTTCAAAAGAGGTATAATAGTATAACATGTAAAATGACAAGTAAATATGAAAGATGAACACATAAAAGTTTGCCCCTCGGGCAATATCTCAGAACAGTACCAGCCCCTCGGGCTACCTCACAATCGCTCATATCTGCCCCTCGGGCTCACTCTTAGAATAGTATCAGCCCCTCGGGCTATCTCACAGTCACTCGTATCAGCCCCTCGGGCTCACTCTCAAAATAGTATCAGCCTCTCGGGCTACCTCACAATCACTCGTATCAGCCCCTCGAGCACACTCTCAGAACAATGGGTACCCGCGCTCACTCTGGGTGTGCAAACTCCGGAGGTGCCCCTTACGGCCCAAGTGCTATATCAAGCCACCTCGTGGCATCATCACTCGGCTCTCGGCCTCACATCACTCAAGCCACCTCGTGGTGTATAAATGTATCTCAGGCCCTCGGCCTCATATCACTCAACATATCCTCACATATGGCCCTTGGCCTCACTTAGTCCAACAATCATCACAAGCCCCTCGGCCATTAGTAAAACGGTAGTTCTCAGCCCAAAACATCATTTATAAATATCATTTAAGTTTTAAATATGAGTAAAAGTGGCTAAGTTTGTAAAATAGTAGATATCAACAGCATTGAGTTCAAGTAATAGATCAAAACAGTGAGGAAATAGTGATAAAAATCCTTGAAGGGTTCAAATAATTGGCTGTCACGACCCGGTTCGCCCTCCATGAACCATCGTGACGGCGCCTAGTCTCTTCGACTAGGTAAGCCTAACAATGCGGAATATAAACCATATTGTGGAAGAAATAATTAAAACTATACTAGTAAGTAAAACAGTGGTCAAGGTGCTGTTCGGCACATACAATAACATCTCTTGATTTTAACAACAAAGTTCCCAAAATCCGGAATCTCACAAATCACAAGCTAAGGGATACATAAGAAACACTAACTCCGGAAATGTCTAAACAAAGGAAAAGTACTAAAAGGGCTATACTTATTACAGAAAGATAGAAAGGGACTCCTCGGTTTGCGGACGTAGCAGATATACCTCGAAGCCTCTACAGAAACGCCTCCTTCCAAGGCTGACAGAACTGAGTGGGAGTACCTGGATCTGCACAATAAAAATATGCAGAAGAGTAGCATGAGCATACCATAACGGTGCCCAGTAAGTATCAAGACTATCCTCGGTGGAGTAGTGACGAGGAACTGTCAAGACACCTACCAGTCAAATAAACAATATAATTATAGGGGCAATATATATAAACAATATATATAATTATAATATTTATTTGATCGGTAGGTGTCTTGATTTTTCCTCGACACTACTCCCCCGAGATTAGTCTATGTGAAGACTGTACGTAAAGACCAATAATGCTACAATCACAATAAGGGAAGAAACAACAAGAATATAAAGAATGATGACACATAATCACGGCAAAATACAGTCCAAACCTATGACCACAATACAGAAAAGGAAACACAAAACAATACCTCGGGTCCTACGCTGTGTTCACATCAGGTCTTATTTAACAATTTTCAAAATTTTTTGAATTGTGGTCTAATCACAACTCACGAGTCCCATCATCCAAAATCTACACTTGGCATCCTGTGCCTCCATCAACCTTACAGTCATACTGGCTAATTAAGGCCACTCCCACATATAAAATGATTAAATGAGGATGTGCCACTATAATTAGCAAAATTAGGAGGACTTCACCTCCAGTGGGAGTATTTCAACTACGTGTATGCTTGTGCGAGTGCTTTAACAAGATTTCTACTGGCTAATAAAGGTAAGAAGAAGAGCGGGCAGCACGCACAATGTTCCCTCACCACATCCACAAGGTAAAACTCATACAGGAAAGCAAGCCGCAATCAAAATATTAAATGAAAATAGGAATGCCTCCACAGGCCGTCATAAGTCCTTACAGTTAATCCCAGACATAGCCCACCTTATTCCGCGACATGTGCAATTAATAACATAATAAGTACCACCTTATTTCGCCACACATGCATCGTAGTGTTCACACCTTATTTCGCCATATGGCAACCCACATACAAGCATATAAACATATCCCGCCTTATTACGCTACATGCGCAATATATCAATAGCAACAGTGGCACGACAAAGACCTCGTGCAACCCCTCAACAACAATCGCACGGCAGAAACCTCGTGCATCACAATATAAACAACCGCACGGCAGAAACCTCGTGCATCACAATATCAATTACCGAATGGCAAAAACCTCGTGCATTATAATATCAATAACCGCACGACAAAAACCTCGTGCATCAACACCCCAAGTACAATAACAACAAATACAGTATATGCAAGAGCACAACAAGTGAATTAACTCAAGAATCATTCTTTCACCGGGGACGGTAAGACTAGCTCACAAGGAATAGCCACAATATAGAATACTAAACGTAATAAAAACAACTTAACAAGGAAGAAAATAATATGAAGGAACGACCCTATAGCATGTAGTTCAACAATAAGGGAGTTAACAAGAGTTAGGTAATTTCAAATAAGGAAAAATCAATTACACATAGAATATATACTCTTCCTTTAAGATTGGGCAGGTTACGAAGGATATACAACAATTTCAATTAAGACTAAATAATTGCCTGGTAGATAATAATGATTTCCAAATAAACAAGCAGTTATGAAAGATAACATGACAATGGAGAAGGTAAAGTTCTTCAGTTGAATAAGGTAAGGGTCAATTAGGCAATAAGAATGAACCATAAGGCAAATAATTCCAAATAAAACATGTACAGGTGGAACTAGCAATAGAAAAATTCAATCATATCAAGAACAACTTCCTACTCAATGCATATAAGGAACTAAGAACCTAAAAAGGTCAATTTTCCCACAAATAAATCTGAGCATGCACTCGTCACCTCGCATGCACAGAATACAATCAGCAGAGAAGACTCAAGTCTTAAGGGGAAGTCCCCCACACAAGGTTAGGCAAGATACTTACCTCGAACCGGCTCAAAATCGACTAGAAATCATGCCTTTGCCACGAGTATCCGACTCCAAATGGCCCAAATCTATTCAATTCAAATACATATCGTAAATAACATCTCAAACAACTGATTCCAAAATTAAATTCTAAGCTAATACGTGAAATTATGTGAAATGACCAAAATGCCCTCCAGTCCAATGTCTCAGAAATGGATGAAACTAACGTTTTCAGAATCCTCGTGCTCTCACGTGTCTAACCATATAAAAATATCCCAAGTCAGATGTCAAAAACCCATTCAAAACACAATAATTTGGTCTATTATGTTTTACCAAATTTTCACTCCAAATCTTAAATTAAAGGTGGAATTCACGCTTAGATTAATGGGTTACAAGTAGAAGGGAGTTTAGAATTGTTACCCAATCAATACCTATGAAAAACTCTCGAAATCTCGCTCAAATCTTAGCTCTCAAGCTTGATTTTGATAAAAATGGCTAAACCCTCATTTTGAAAATTTTATAACTGCCAAATACTTATTGCATCGTGAACGCGGAGGAAGTCACGCGTTCATGAAAAAGAAAAAATGAAGGCTGCTCGAATTGCTCTACGCGAACTCATGTAAAAGTACGCGAACGCGAAGGCTTGGACTGGCAAAGCTAAGCGCATGCGTGATAGTG
Source organism: Nicotiana glauca (assembly GCA_026770625.1). Lineage (NCBI taxonomy): Eukaryota > Viridiplantae > Streptophyta > Magnoliopsida > Solanales > Solanaceae > Nicotiana > Nicotiana glauca. The sequence goes on along the minus strand of MU726272.1, from coordinate 47,553 downwards.
CATGCGAACGTGATGAAGAAAATAGGCACAGCCCTCAGCGCGAAATAACATTACGCAGACGCAAGAGCTTTGATGCGAATGGAAAGAAAGAAAATGGTAAAGCTTCGCGAATGCAGGAGGTCTAATGCGAACGCGAAGGGTAACAGGTCCACCTCCAAAATTTACTCTATGTGAACGCATGGAGAAGGACGTGATCGCGAAGAAGAAAACAGGTTTGCAACAGCTGAAGCGATATCTGCAATTTTAAACAACTCAAAATGCCCCGTTGAGTATCTGAAACACACCCGAGGCCCCCAAGACCTCAACCAAAAGTACTAACACATCCTAAAACCTCATTCAAACTTGTTCCAATCCTTAAAACACCTCAAACAATATCAAGTCCACTAATTCACATCGAATTCAAGCTTAAATTTTCTAAAAACTTCCGATACACGGTTTTGATCAAAAACTCAACCAAACCACGTCCGAATGACCTGAAATTCTGCATACACTTCCCAAATGACATAACGAAGCTATAAAAACTCTTGGATTTCTATTCCCACCCTCGGATCAAAATCTCACTATCGGACTGGAAACTTCCAAAATTTAAACTTTGGAATTTCAAGCCTAAATTAGCTACGGACCTCCAAAACACAATCCGAACACGCTCCTAACCCCGAAATCACCTAACAAAGCTAACAGAACCATCCGATTTCCATTCCGATGATGTATTCACACTATTCCGACTATGGAAAACTTTGTAACACTTAAGCTCTCATTTAGGGACCAAGTGCCCAAAACTCTCCGAAACTCAAAACCGAACATCCCGGCAAATGAAAATAGCAAAAATGAACTTGGGGAAAGCAGTTACTAGGGGATCAGGGTGTAAATTCCAAAAATGGCCGGTTGGGTTGTTACATCCTCTCCATCTTAACACCAACGTTCGTCCTCGAACGTGCTAAGATTTACCTCGAAGTCCTCAAGTCACTAAATGCGCACTTTCAACATACACCCACAGGTGATCCCACATCACCCCAATCCACATAAGCGTGACAGCACCATCTCAACTGAAATTTAGCCTTTCCAGCAATACCAATAAGCTCAAAGCCAGAATTCTCGCCTTCCATCCATTTTCAAAAGACCCAATTCTAAATCCATATTCGGTATCAGTCTCAACCAGCTACTTCAATTCATTCCAACACCCACAAGGTACAACCACACAATATGACACATTACCCATAGGCCCACAGTAATATTTCTGATAACAATAGTTGCCTGAGATGAAATCCGCACTGGCCATAAGCCTCACATCCAATAGGAACACTTCTCAAATCCCCACAATACTGGCGATGATATAATAACCACAAAAACCACATAACTAAACACCTAAATAACCAAATCTCAGCAAATACCAATGGGCACACACCCCACAAGGTCAAACTCAAGAAGCATAGAACGAAAATAACTGAATGTGGGAAGGGAAACACATAAGGGACTATCAAACAAGTCGGACAAATGCAAATTTTCTAAAACACCAATCTACAAAACAATCTAACGAGAAAGAATGAAAGCATATAAATGACTCAGAAGGATCTTATACTGATATAACCTTCACCGCGGTACACAACCCCGTCTCAACAAATCAAATCACCTAAAATCACGAGGGTCCTGCCCTCAACTCTGAATCACACGTAGGGTATCATCAAGCCATCTAGAAACTCTCACTGGATCAATTCTGTAGACAAAATCATAATACGGACTAGCTCCTACACCGGTGGAGCATAAAAAAATCACAACTCGCAACCAAGAGTACTCAAAGTCGCATCAAACCTACCGTAACAGACAACAAGAATTTTGCTACTAGTCTTATAACTCTCGAAAATGGCTAGAAACAGACGATAGAAACAGTTATCACTCATAGAACCTCCTAACAGGATAATCACATAAACAGAGTGAAAATCACGAAACGCACCCATAAATGGAACAACAAAATAGGGCAACTCATCCCGATAAGCAGGACTGTAACGAACTACAGATGGTGCTCCTTTATAACAAACTGAGGCATACCTAAATGACATCACCTAGCATAGCGGCCTTAAGCCTACTAGATGAAACACATTAGCGGGTTGAGCCTCCATCTCTTAGGCGCCCTCTACTCGCCTGAATACCTCGCCGTGACACATCGGTCTGAAGCCTGGGACAGTCTCTCACCATATGGCTAGTATCTCTACACTAAAGCACCCTCTCTGCTGGAGAGGCGATGGAAACTATGCTGTAAGGGTACTCCGAGACCCATGAACACATGAGTCACCATGCAAGCCTGAAGCGCGAACTGAACTGGCTGACCCGTAAAAACTCTACCATGACGCACCCTACCTTAAAAATAAGGACCAGTATACCTCCCCGGCATACGGGGCCTCCTAGTCTCCTCAAACTCCCTCTCCTGGTATTGTCTGCTGTCTCTCTCTCTCGTGACCCTGCCTGCCCTCTCTTTCCCTGGAATGCATACCCTCTATCCTTCTAGCAATGTTCACCACCTAATGGTATGAATTATCCATCTCCAACTCATGAGCCATGCTAGACCTAATGATGGACATAAGCCCCTCATTAAACTGAAGAACCTTCTCGCGGATAGTAGAAACCAAAGCTGGGGCATGTCTAGTCAAGCTGGTGTAACAGACAGCATACTCGGTGACGGTCATAGCACCCTAGCGCAAATACTCAAACTCCGCGTGCCACGCATCCCTGAGGCTCTGAGGGACGAACTCTCTTAGGAACATGTCTGAAAAATGGGTCTAAGTTAGTGAAGCTTCTTCGTCTGGACTATCTAACTCATAGGTGCGCTACCAATCATAGGCGGCTCCTCGAAGCTAGAAGTAGTGAAAGAAACCACGCTCGATCCTGAGATGCTCATAGTATGGAGAATACGGTAACACTCATCAAGAAAACCTAGAGCATCCGCCGATGCTAGACCACTAAATATAGGAGGCTTGTACTTCTTGAACCTCTCCAGCCTCAGGTGCTCCTGCTCGAAAGCCGCTGCTATGCCCTCGGGCTGAACTGGCACTGCAGGTGGTGTAGGAATAATCTCAGGGAATTGCTCAACATGCACTCGCTGCTCAGGAGTACGGGCAGTGGGAGTCTATACTCCTCTCACAGCCCGGGATGTGGCTGCAGCAAGGGGAAATAGCCCTGCCTGAGCCAAAGTAGTGTACATGCTAAGGAATTGTGTCAACGTCTCCTAAAAGACTGGAGTAGTAGTAACAGTAGGCATGTCAGGTGCTTGGACTACGGCTGGATCTGCTGGTGGTGCCTCGACGGCAACTCGCGCAGGTGCTCTAGCTACACCACATGCGCGTCCTCGGTCTATACCTCGGCCCCGAACTTTGATGTTTATAACACGGGGCGCGGGTGCCTAATCATCTCGTGTAGTACGTGTCCTCACTATCTATGAAAGAGTAGAAAATAGAGGTTTAGGACTGTGATGTCAAAAATCTCGCATGACAGGGAAATCAAATAAAGTGAAATTTTTCTAACGGTTACATAGCCTCTCACAGATAAGTAAAGACGTCTTCGTACCGATCCGCGAGACTCTAATAAACCGACTTGTGATTTATGACTCCTATGAACCTAGAGCTCTAATACCAACTTTTCACGAACCGGTTCGCCCTCCGTGAACCATCGTGACAACGCCTAGTCTCTACGACTAGGTAAGCCTAACAATGCGGAATATAAACTATAATTGCAGAAGAAATAATTAAAACTGAACTAGTAAGGTAAATCAGTGGTTAAGGTGCCACTCGACACATATAATAACATCTCTTCAGACTAACAACAAAGTTCCCAAAACCTAGAATCTCACAAATCACAAGCTAAGGCATACATAAGAAGCTCTAACTCCGGAAATGTCTAAACAAAGGAGAAATACTGAAAGGGCTATACTTATTACAGAAAGATAGAAAGGGACTCCTCAGTCTGCGGACGTAGCAGATATACCTCCAAGTCTCTACAGAAATGCCTCCTTCCAAGGCTGACAGAACTAAGTGGGAGTACCTCGATCTGCATAACAAAAATGTGCAAAAGAGTAGCATGAGCACAGCAGAACGATGCCCAGTAAGTATCAAGACTAACCTTGGTGGAGTAGTGACGAGGAACAGTCAAGACACCTACCGGTCAAATAAACAATATAATTATAGGGGCAACGAAACATGATATATATATCTATGTAAAGACTGTACGTAAAGAACAATAATGCTACAATCACAATGAGGGAAGAAATAACGTGTAGCACGGGAATATAAAGAATGATGACCCATAATCACGGCAAAATACAATCGAAACCCTAAGACCACAATACAGAAAAGGAAACACAAAACAATAACTCGGGACCTCCTGTGGTGTTCACATCAGGTCTTATTTAACAATTTCCACGAATTTTTTGAATCTTGGTCAAATCACAACTAACGAGTCCCAGCATCCGAAATCTACACTTGGCATCCTGTGCCTCCATCAACGTTATGTTCATACTGGCAACTAACTGGCTAGCTAGGTCCACTCTCACATATAAATTGATTAAACGAGGATGTGCCTCTATACTTAGCAAAATCAGGAGGACTTTACCTCGAATGGGAGTATTTCAACTACGCGTATACTTGTGTGAGTACTTTAACAAGATTTCTACCAGCTAATAAAGGTAAGAAGAATAGAGGGCAACATACACAGTGTTCCCTCACCACATCCACAAGGTAAAGCTCATACAGGAAAGCAAGCGACAATCAAAATATTAAACGAAAATAGGAATGCCTCCATAGGCCGTCACAAATCCTTACAATCAATCCCTGACAAAGCCCACCTTATTCCGCCACGTGTGCAATTAATAACATAATAAGTACTGCCTTATTTCGCCACACGTGCATCGTAATGTTCCCACCTAATTTTGCCACATATGCAACCCACATACAAGCATATAAAAGCATATAAACATATCCTGCCTTATTATGCCGCATGTGCAATATATCAATAGCAATAGTAGCACGGCATAGACCTCGTGCAACCCCTCAACGACAGTAGCACGGCAGAAACCTCGTGCATCAAAATATCAATAACCGCACAGCAGAAACCTCGTGCATCAACACCCCAAGTGCAATAACAATAAATACAATATATACAAGAGCACAACAAGTGAATTAACTCAAGATATCTTTCGTTCACCGAGGACGGTAGGACTAGCTCACAAGGAATAACCACAATAGAGAATACTAAACGTAATAAAAACAACATAACAAGGGAGAAAATAATATGAAGCAACGACCCCATAGCATGTAGTTCAACAACAAGGGAGTTAACAAGAGTCAAGTAATTTCAAATAAGGAAACATCAGTTAAACATAGAATATCTACTCTTCCTTTAAGATTGGGCAGGTTACGAAGGATATACAACAGTTTCAATTAAGACTAAATAATTACTTGGTAAATAATAATGATTTCCAAATAAACAAGCAGTTATGAAAGATAACGTGACAATGGAGGAGGTAAAGATCTTCAGTTGAGTAAGGTAAGAGTCAATTAGGCAATAAGAATGAACCATAAGGCAAATAATTCCAAATAAAACATGTAGAGGTGGAACTAGCAATAGAAAAATTCAATGATATTAAGAACAACTTCCTACTCAGTGCATATAAGGACCTAAGAACCTAGAAAGGCCAATTTTCCCACAAATAAATCCGAGCACGCACTCGTCACCTCGCATGCACGGAATACAATCAGCAGAGAAGACTCAAGTCCTAAGGGGAAGTCCACCACACAAGGTTAGGCAAGATACTTAACTCGAACCGGCTCAAAATCGACTAGAAATCATGCCTTTGCCACGACTATCCGACTCCAAATGGCCCAAATCTATTCAATTCAATTACATATCGTAAATAACATCTCAAATAACCGATTCCAAAATTAAATTCTAAGCTAATACATGAAACTATGTGAAATGACCAAAATGCAAGCCAACATCTCAGAATCGGATGAAACTGACGTTTTCAGAATCCTCGTGCTCTCACGAGTCTAACCATATAAATATCTTTCAAGTCGGATGTCAAAAACCTATTCAAAACTCAATAATTCGGTCTATGAAGTTTTACCAAATTTTCACTCCAAATCTGAAATTAAAGGGGGAATTTACGCTTTGATTAATGGGTTACAAGTAGAAGGGAGTTTAGAATCGTTACCCAATCAATACCTCTGAAAAACCTTCGAAATATCTCTCAAACCCGAGCTCTCAAGCTTGAGTTTTGCTAAAAATGGCTAAACCCTTGTTTTGAAATTTTTATAACTGCCCTGATATTTAATGCATCGCGAACGCGGAGGAAGTCACGCGATCGCGAAGAAGGAAAAATGAAGGCTGGTCGAACTACTCTACTCGAACGTGAAGGCTTGGACTGGCAAAGCTACGCGAACGCATGATAGGGCATGCGAACGCGATAAAGAAAATAGGCACAGTACTCATCGCCAAATAACACTACGCGTACGCGAGGGCTTTGATGCGAACGTGAAGAAAGAAAATGGTAAAGCTTCACGAACGAGGGAGTTCTAATGCGAACACAGAAGGTAACAGGTCCTCCTCCAAAATTTACTCTACACGAACTGTGGAGGAGGACGCGATCGCGAAGAAGAAAACAGGTCTGCAACAGCTGAAGCAAAATCTGCTATTTTAAACAACTCAAAATGACACGTTGAGCATCCGAAACACACCCGAGGCCCCCCGGACCTTAACCAATTGTACCAACACATCCTAAAACCTCATTCAAACTTATTCCAATCCTTAAAAAAACTCAAACAACATCAAATCCACCAATTCGCATCGCATTCAAGCGTAAATTTTCTAAAAACTTCCGAAATACGCTTTTGATAAAAAACCCAACCAAACCACGTCCGAATGACCTGAAATTTTGCACACATCCCAAATGACATAACAAAACTACATCATCTCTCGGAATTCCATTTCGACCCTCGGATCAAAATCTCACTATCGGGCTGGAAACTTCCAAAATATAAACTTTAGCATTTCAAGACTAAATTAGCTACAAACCTCCAAAATAGAATCCGAACATGCTCCTAAACCCGAAATCACCTAACGGAGCTAACAGAACCATCGAATTTTCATTACGAGGCCATCTTGACACTATTTCGATTATGGACAACTTTCCAACATTTAAGTTCTAATTTAGGAATCAAGTTCCCAAAACTCTCCAAAACTCAAAAACCAAACATCCCGGCAAATTAAAATAACAGAAATGAACTTGGGGAAAGCAGTTAATGGGGGATCGGGGCGTAAATTCCAAAAATGACCGGTCGGGTTCGTTACATTGGCACGAACCCCAAATATGGCAATCAGCCCAAATCATGGTTATAACAAATAAGTTTCAATCAAATACGCGGTAAAATCATCAATTGGGACAGACCAGTCACAATCCCCAGTAGCAAAAGACCCCACGCTCATCATCCAGCACGTGTCTTACCTCAATATAGCACTACGATGTGCAATCTGGTGTTTCAATCCCTCAAGATATCATTTACAATCATTACTCACCTCGAACCGGCAAAATCCCTAGATCGCAATGCCTTTGCCCATCAAATCAGCCTCCATACGCGTCGAATATATCCAAAATCAAAACGAATACGTCACAATATGCTAAGAGAACAAAGCCCAAGCGAAAACAATCGAAAAATCTCAAAAAATCACGAAATTAGCAAAATCAGAGCCCCGAGCCCATTTCTCGAAACTCAAAATTTTTTACATCATTAGATTCCTTATCTCCTCACGAGTTCATACATATCAAAAATTCTTAAATCCGACCCCAAATGGTCCTTCAAATCCCAAATCAAAAGTCCAATTTCTCAAGCCCTAATTCTTCAATGTTTTGCTTAGTTTCCATGAATTTCTACGTAGATTTCATAATAAAATCGAGTTTTAAGACCAAGATTCTTACCTCAAGTCGATTCCTCTTGAATACCTCTTTAATTTCCTTCAAAAATCTCCAAAAACGAGCAGCCATGGGTGAAAATAGACCCAAACTCGCGGACAAAACGACTTAAAAACATTCTACCAAGGCCTGACTTACTTTCTTCGTGAACACGATCAACCTCCCGCGAACGCATAGCACAAAAATTACGGTGACCAACTTTACCTTACGCGAATGTGACATGCCAGTCAGGCACGCAGTGCTTCCATTGCCTTGACCTCTGCGAATGCGTTTGCTCCATCACGAACGCGATGACTAACTGACCATCATACCCAATTCCTTCTACGTGATCGCGTATACACCCTCGCAAACGTGATGCAGTCCTCTCACAAACCTTCACGAACGTGGCATGGACCCTCGTGAACGTGATGCTTACGAACCCTGGCCCTTCGCAAACGCGAGATCTCCCTCGCAAACGCGAAAGTCAGAATGCTTGCAACTGAAACCTGCAATTTTTGAAGTTCTCAAAACATGAAATTGATCCGTTTAACCTCCCAAAACACGCCAGAGGTCCTCGAGTCCTCAACCAAACCTACCAACATAACCCATAACATCATTCAAACTTGTTCCAATCATCAAAACACCTCAAACAACATCAAATTACCCCAAACTCATCGAATTCAAGCCTAAGTTTTTCAAAAACATCTGAAACACGCTTTCGATCAAAAACCCAACCAAACCACATCCGAATGACCTGAAATTTTGCACACACATCCCAAATGACATACTAAAGCTACAACAACTCTTGGAATTCCATTCGACTCCCGAATCAAAATCTTACCAACCACCGGAAAATGCCAAAATCTCAACTTCGCCAATTCAAGCCTAATTCTACTCCGGACCTCCAAAACCAATTCTGGTCACGCTCCTAAGTCATAAATCACCCACCAAAGCTAACCAAATCATAAAAATTTCGATCCGAGCTCATATACAAATAAGTCAATCCTTGGTCAAATCTTCCAAATTCAAAGCTTTCAACTGAGATTGTTTCCTTCAAATTCACTCCGATTTTCGTGAAAACAAAAACCAATGACTTACATTGGTCATAATACATCATACGGGACTAATCATTCTCGAGAACTGGCGATGAAGGTGCAAAAGCTCAAAACATCTGGTGGGGTCATTACATCCTCCCCCACTTAAATGCACGTTCGTCCTTGAACGTACCTAGAGTTGTTCTAAAAACCAACCAATCGTTGAATAATCTTTCCATGCATATACCCCGAGGTGATCCCCCATCACCCTATTTCATGTAGGTCTGATAACACATTGCAACTGGTATTGCAGAATCCAATCTGGCCCATAAGCCATAGAACCACATTTTCATTTCTGAAACCCTTGATGCGATCAAAACCTCACGCCGATACTCAAAATAGGCCCGAACTAGGTATAGTAACCCATGCCTGCAACCTCGAGGAAATCCCATGATGTACCACATAACTCGAACACTCGTAGCTACAACTTCTATTCATAGCAACTGCCGACAACAACCAAATACTGGTAGAAAACCTCTTATCAGCTAAAGTCTCATTTCCAACACTGTCATATACTGCCAATGATAAATGAAACACGCAATAAACCATAACCATTTTCTCAGATTACCCATTCTTGAATCCATTTCTCCTCTCACAAATACCATAGCAAATTTCTGAGCCGAACCTCGATATTATCCTTCCAACATGCTGAAATCGAATCTGTTCGTATTCATTAATCATCCCAACGATCTCTTCTGATCCAACAAACTACTCTGGTGACATGACACATCAATACATGCCTAATCCTCAACTAGCACAATACACATAAATAAGTAATTGTCTGAACATACTCAAATCATGAAAATGACTCAAATGAAAGAGTTATACCTCAGCTCACAAGTACCACCACAACACAAAGCTGAGAACCCGTCTCACCTCATAGAATAGAACACACGAATCTAACCCGGAAGTTCATACCTCCACATAGCTTCGCGGCAATGCGCGATCCTATCCAAACACTACTCTACATGAGACACCTCAAGTCACTATACTCGAAACTGACAACCACGCACAATTTGATGTCTGGAACTAAAGCAAATCATTACAACCATGGTGAAACAAGTAATATAAACTATGCAAACCGATAGGACATGACCGATATGCCATTCATCGAGCAATACCCAATTACTTTCCCACTCGACTTCCATTATGAGACCCCAAATGAACCGCACCATTTGTGCCCATAACCAGCAAATCACAACACCTCGCAACACAGAAAGATAACTCATTGATCTCACCAGATTACTAATAAGCTCAATAATAGTCAAATCAACACATCCCTCAATAATACAATTCGGAGCCAACCAAGCCGACTCAAGCTAGAACACACATTCCCATTGGCCTGCCAACGAACTCCTTACCAAGGAAACTTGAAGCTTTTCCTTCCACTACTATAACTTCTGTTGGTGCCATAGGATATGGTGCTTAGCACCAAATCAATACCAAAATCAACAACCTTGCCTGGCGACATGCCCGACCACAAGAAACACATCCAAAAAGTCCCTCACTAGTGGAACTGAATCAATCTGAGGAGCCTCAGCACTGACACCCATCACAAGAGCACAAATAAGAAAGAAAAATCCTTCCCAGCCATCCGTTGGGTCTTTGAAATATAAAAATCCCCAATAAGACATAATCCGTCGTCCCTCGCCACTCAATCTGTGGAATTCCTAGCATGACCAACAGTGCCGCCTTGGCGCAATAGTCCAGAATGACACAATACGAAGACAACTAGTTTAAACCCAATATCACTTCCAAATCCAACATACCAAGCATAAAAGATCCATTCGGGCCTCCAGACTCTGATAGTCACTAGACAGTCAATACACGCGACTCACAATGACAATATAACTTGAACATGAGAACTCCCAATCTCAACTCCATATAGCACACAAATCTCCATATCTGATCCCAAATTCTGCCACCCGAATACATATCACACCTCAAGTACACAATCATTCCATGAAAGATATCCTAAAATTCCCTGTGCCATCAAGAAAACTCGAATATCAGCCGTCGATCCAATCAAAAGAGCATCGCAGTACTACCGAAATACTATCAACTTAATCACATTGCCTTTTCTGAAACATGTACCCTCGTAAAATCACTATGATTAGCAATACCATTTTCTTAATCATTTGAAGATCATTCACTCTAATCATCTGAGCTCATTTCTCTAATCACCTAAAACTGCTCGTGCTGCCTAAGAATTTTATGACTTTCCTTTTAGAACTGAACCGTAACCTTACACATCCAAATCTCGATCCTCACAACATGCCGCATATACCATACCGATCTAGGATAACATGAGAACCTTATCTCCCTTCCGAGCCACAGACAACTACGCACTCCACTATTCAAGAACTTTTCTTTGGTCCCATCTAGCAGAAAAATCACTATACACCCCATGCTCCGCATGACTATAGAAGCTATCCATCTCCAAACCATGGTAAACAAACCACCAAGAACTCTTCGAGTTCCCTTGCACAAATCAGACCAGCCAGGACTAAATCCTTCTAACTCAACTAAGCTAAGCAAGTCGTCAAAACCTATGAGCATTGCCGCAAAATACCTATAAGAACTCATTACCTTGAACACACACAAGGAACAAATTATATCCTTACCATACCGGTCCGGTCTACTACCAAGCTACCCCATGTATCTAAATTTCCTTCTAATTCATCTTTAACTTGATATTCCCTTTTTCTGTAGCACCACAATTTCCTCAACTCTGACTTACCACACCAGACCAAACATAAAGCCATACCATCTAAGGCTCATAGGTCGTTGAATACTTCCTTAATCATTCCCAAAAGTACCATATTCCAAACTACGTTACTATGAAGACTTCCTGCGAATCTAAATCCATTGCCTCTACCTTCCTGGTACTGATACATAGAATCCCATAATTAACATAGAAATACCATACGTCTTGACCTCTTCCAATAAAAACACAATTTCTAATCGCATATGCAACTTTAGAACACTCAATTGATGTATGCAGACTCTTGAACACATTAAAACCATTCTCGCAAGTCATTCACTCTTATTCACACTGCAACTTACCTGAACCAATGAACAGAACCACCCGTGCCTCACTGGCACTCCAACATCGCAGAATGAAATTCTCATCCCAATACAACCAAGCAACTTCCTGCTCTATACACCGAGCATTCTTTACCAACAGCGACTTAAGACATCCCGTGATTTTCTTGCTCTATGAAGCATAATATAACATTTACCAAAATCTTTCCTTTACTTGAACCATCCTCGGTCTCCATTTCCATGAGCCATAACTGATTCGCCCGCACGCCTCAAACTAGAACCAACATAGCACATAATCGTGCAATAAACTACTCATAGTAGACTACCCCACTTGGATCAGAGTCATATATAAAAATACACTCAACAACTCGTAACACTTATACTCTATATATGCCACAATACCATTGTGAGATTAAACTCAAATCCTTTGTAAGCTTGTGTAAACACAGATCATCTAGTACTTTAAATCTTCAGCAAATTTTGTGCTCATTCTCGCAATAGTTAAGCCCACTCCCTTAAGCGACCCGAAATTCAAAATTTTAACACTTACTCTTCACTTGCACATGAGATCTTCTAACAATCACATAAGGATCACACAACCGTAGAACTCTTCGCAGGAGATAACCCACCTGCTTTGCCTTGAATTAACATTTATGTATACCTTCCACCGTCATGAACTATACGCAATCAATTAGTCTTCCTGAGTCTGAACTCGTACCGCAACATAAAATTTACGTCACTCTCAACTGGAAAACATGAAAAGGTCCTTCACACGCCCATAATTTGGGGCTATACCTCGAATCGCGATGGAATTCAAGCACCTAATAGTCCTTCTATCATCCAACAGATCTTTCTCATCACTTTCAAGTCATATAGATACATCTCGCAGTACTAACATACTCATCACATAAATACCCAACCTTTACTCCCACTAATAGGGATAATACCGAACATATAAGTTCAAAACACTTGCTTACACAATCAACACCTCGGTGCTCAAGCCATAGGCAAAGATTCAGCCTCAAGTCCTCCAAATTGGCCCAACATCAAGCTCACAGAGATCACGTCTCACCCCTCGACCAGGGAATCACAAGCCAACAAGGCACACCTCCACTGAGCGCTCGTGCACGCATACGAACGCATGGAAGGAATTTCAAGAGTTACTTTTCAAGCTGAATCAAAGACGCAAGATAAGAATTCAAGAATGTGAAGTTTCCATAAAGCTTCTCCAACCTCTCTAGGATAAATATAGATGTCTCTGTACTGATCCGCGGGACTCTACTAAACCTGATCATGACTCTTAAGACCTATGTAACCTAGGTTCTGATACCAACTTGTCACGACCCAAGCCCAGACCCGGTTCTGATGGCGCCTCTCATGGAGACAAGGCCAGCCAACTAACCCAATTCAACCTTTTAAAATACTTAAATAGTTCATAAGCAGTTTAGATATGATTTAATGATAATAATTTGCAAAAGTACAACCCGACAAGGCCAAAGTTGGGGTGTCACAAGTCACGAGCATCTACTAGAGTATAAATACAACTACAAGGTCTAAAATATACAAAATAGGGCTGATAGATACAAGGGAGAAAGGCGTTGCTACGAATGCTGGCAGTCACCTTACCAACTCCGATAACTCTACTTTCGATCAGTCAAACTCGCTATCGGGTACAAAACTACCTGCATCTCTACATACGGTGTAAGGAGTAAAGTGAATACTGTAACTTAGTGAGTAATAAAGGTAGAGAACAACTGAGCAGTAAGAAATCACGTAAAGAAACCAACATGCTATATAGAATTAGTGTAAAACCCTTTGAGAAAAGTAGTGAAGCTGTGAAATCTTTAGAAATATCTTAGCTCAGTTTAAACCTTTTTTGAAAATGACTTCTTCAAAAGAGGTATAACAGTATAACAGGTAAAATGACAAGTAAATATGAAAGATGAACACATAAAAGTTCGCCCCTCAGGCAATATCTCAGAACAGTACCAGCCCCTCGGGCTACCTTACAATCACTCGTATCAACCCCTCGGGCTCACTCTCAGAATAGTATCAGCCCCTCGAGCTCACTCTCAGAATAGTATCAGCCCCTCGGGCTACCTCGTAATCACTCGTATCAGTCCCTCGGGCTCACTCTCAGAACAATGGGTACCTGCACTCACTGTGGGTGTGTAGACTCCAGAGGGGCCCCTTACGGCCCAAGCACTATATCAAGCCACCTCGTGGCATCATAACTTGGCTCTCGGCCTCACATCACTCGGCACTCGACCTCATATCACTCAAGCAACCTAGTGGCATATAAATGTATCTTAGGCCCTCGGCCTCATATCGCTCCGCATATCCTCATATATGCCATCGGCCTCATTCAGCCCGATAATCATCACAAGCCCCTTGGGAATTAGTAAAATAGTAGTTCTTAACCCAAAACATCATTTAGAAATATCATTTAAGTTTCAAATCTGAGTAAAAGTGGCTGAGTTTGTAAAATAGTAGATATCAACATGACTGAGTTCAATTAATAGATCAAAACAGTGAGGAAATAGTGATAAAAATCCCTGAAGGGTTAAAATAATTGGCACGTAGCCCAAATATGGCATCAACCCAAATCATGGTGATAACAAGTAAGTTTCAATCAAATACGCGATAAAATTATCAATAGGGACGGACCAAGTCATAAAATCCAGTAGTAAAAGGCCTCACGCTCATCATCCAGCGCGTGTCTTACCTTAATAAAGCACTACGATGTGGAATCCGGGGTTTTAAACCCTCAGGATATCATTTACAATCATTACTCACCTCGAACCGGCAAAATCCCTAAATCGTGATGCCTTTCCCCTCAAATCGGCCTCTATGCACGTCTAATCTATCCAAAACTAGAACGAATACGTCACAATATGCTAAGGGAACAAACCCCAAGTGAAAACAAACGAAAATGTCAAAAAAATCCTGAAATTAGCAAAACCCGAGCCCTAGGCACATTTCTCGAAACTCAAAAGTTTTCACATCACTAGATACCTTATCTCCTCACAAGTTTATACATACTAAAAGTTCTCAAATCCGACCCTAAATGGTCCTTCAAATCCCAAATCAAAAGTCCAATTTCTCAAGTCCTAGTTATTCAATTTTTGGCTTAGTTTCCATGAATTTCTAGGTGGATTTCACAATATAATTGAGTTTTAAGACCAAGATTCTTACCTTAAGTCGATTCCTCTTGAATCCATCTTTAATGTCCTTAAAAAATCTCCAAAAACGAGCAGCCATGGGTGAAAATAGACCCAAAATCGTGGACAAGACGACTTAAAAACATTTTGACCAGGGCTGACTTACCTTCTTCGCGAACGTGGTCAACCTTCTGCGAACGCATAGGACAAAAATTGCATTGGCCACCTAAAAATCTTTAGTGGTGATTCACTTTCACTTTCAGTATCAGCGTCTATCCTCCGCATAGCATAGTCCCAAAGGAGGAGGGCACCATATCTTTGATAGAGAAAATTGGCATCAAATTTTATTTGTGGAACCATCCTAATGGTGCTAAGAAACTCTGTGTATGCTACGACATGCACCCCACAATCCCTGAAAGAATACACCAAAACAATTATAAATAATTTATATTATTAGAAAAATGATACAAGGAAAAAGATTAAACACATACATGCTACCGGGATTTTGTTGAGACAAATCTAAAATGAAAACAATTTCCAAGGGATCAGTTGGTGCCTTGTCAGAGTATGCTGAGTCATGAGTCCAATCTATGCCTTGCTTATCTCTATAAAAACAACTGATCGATAGATACAGAGGTACAAACTTAGCCAGCTTATCTATCTCCGAAGCCACACAAGAATTATGCAATGCTGATCTAATGGAGTCATACACTTTGATAAATCTATCCTTGAATGAGACAACTGCCAATACCCAATGCATTTTTTCTTCCAAATTGACTGATATCAAGACGTTGTCAACAGTATGTCACGGTACATTAGCCATCAATATGTAGCCCCTTATGTACTCACATACAACATCCTCTTCTTTGGCTATATTTGCATTGCTATCTGTATCAGCATACCTATCGAATATTTCAGCTATTCTTGTCTTGAATATACAATCAATAATTGTATACGTGAAGTTAGGTATTGGGTTGTACTTTCCCTTCTTTCTTAATTAGTAAAAGATGACATCAATATGATACACATAAAATGGAATACACCACGTCAGTACATTGAATGAGATTAAGAAAATATCTAATGCAGAAAACATAATTGATCACATACAGTTGTATGTAGCATATCAAGTGCTGAAAAATGGATTAGTAAAATTGTATGTTACATACATGATGCAGAATACATGTATGTATCGGATAGAAGTGTAGATCCAACATACTAAATTATATTCAAAAAATATCAAATGCTGAAAACATAAGTGAACACATGCAGTTGTATCTAATCTATCAAGTACTGAAAATAGATTAGTAAAATTGTATGTTACATACATAATGCAGAATACATGTATGTATCTGATTAAAGTGTAGATCAAACATACTGAATGTGGAAGAAGTCTTACATTGTCATTCCATACTTTGCTGTCAGATGAGAGAAGGTAAAACCAATTTTTGGAAGTGACTTGATCAACGCCAAAATCCAACGGTATATGCAGTGTTGATTTACTCTTTTTGTAATGGTCTTCCAAATCACTTCTACAATGAATTTCAAAATACAATATGTCTATTATTTAAATTATCAATATATTGAATAGACACTTAGACTAAAAAACCTACTTTTGGTTATGTTTAGCGAGAAGACTTTCACGAACCGATTTCTCGTACTCCTGAATGACTAATGTAGGATGTGGTCCCGAAATCAAATCATCTTCAAATGGGTGTTTCTTGTCGAATATGGGAGTCAACTTAACAGAGGTATCTATTGTTCAGGAAAGTCATGAATACAAACATTTAATTTTGTAAACAAAGGGGAAGAAGATTGTATCTTTATAATTCATTGGTTTTTTAAATAATTTACTAACCCGCGGAGTCAAAGTTTGACTCATAAGGCGAAGAATACCATCTACTAGGATGCCGATTCCTATGTGAGGCTAATGGGGTTGCATCTGTTGGATTCTTTGCTGCATGATATATCACGATTCTAGCTTCTGGAATTTGACTTGGAAGAAATTGGTCTGGCAACTCAAACTGTCACTACTACAAAAAAGACCTTTAGTGGCAATTATTTAACGGCAATAAGGCATTTGTTACTAATAACTTTTTTAAGCTGAAAAATTAGAGGCAAATGACCATTAGCCAGTAAAAGATATCTTTTTACCGGTAATAAAAAAAATTGCCGCTAAAAGTTACTAATTAAATTAATTTTTTATTGCTTTAATCTATTTCATCGGCACAAAAAGAGAATATATTTCCCTCCAAAAATTTTGGACCATAATCATCATTCCCTCCAATTAGAAAAGGTTTAGGAAAACATATTTCCCTAAATCAAAAGATTCCGTCGAACTTCTCCTATAGAAAAGCCCTAAACACTGCCGCGTCAAACTTCTGCCTTGTCCCCTTCGATTCTTTTTCAGGTAAGTTATCTCGTCCCTGTTAACTTCTCTTCTTCCCCTGTTAAATTTGTTTCTTGCAATTGTTTTGCAATAGATTTTGAATGAGCAGGAGACAATTGAACAGATCTTAAGATATGAGAAATCTGCAGCTGGCATCTAGTGCCAACTAAAAACTCATCATGGAACTCAAGTTTCCATCTTCCTTTGACGAAGGTTGTTTTGGGAATTATTGCTATGCTTGGGAAAGTTGATGATGACAATCTTAGCAGGTTAATTTTATTTCAATTAACGTATTTGCTTGCCTTTTCTGCTATAATTTAGCTACATCGCAGTTTTTCCCAGTTTTCTTCATCCATATCCTATAAATTGTAGCACCTATTCTTTCTATCACAATCAGGATGACGACATGTTGCTAGCTGATATTCAAATTGACTAGAGATATACTTAATATAATTTTGTGCAAAAGTCGGGTGGGTTGTAGAAAGGTTTTTACTTCAACAAGCAAGATAATATATTGTTGTGTTCTATGTTAGTTTCATCTCTTAAATATTGAAATTTGCATCACATGATGTTTCCTCATCTTCCTCATCTTCTTGCTCCTGCATTACTAATGGTGAAAAGACATTCCCACTCCTAACTAATCAAAAACCAATATGATTCAAGGAGTTGAAGGTGCTAGTGTTTGTGGGATTTGAGTGTTGAGTAACTTCTTTTGTTCCTTATATTTTCTCTTATTATCGAGTCTTTTCCTTCAGTAATTTCTGGAGGGATTACAAGGTCAAGAATGGATTAGAATGAGATAATGGAAGAAATTGTCCTTAGATATTTAGTGCATCTATTCTAGGCCACTGTAATTCTCAACTCTTTGTCATGAGCAGATTCACATTTATTTTTAGATGTAAAATGTGTTTGTGCATACCAAACTTGTCACTGTGTTTCTTCATATCTCTATAGTCTTAAAGAATATATAGAAACATGAATTTCTTTTTGTTTGAACTATTTGTGACGATACGAAAAGTTGAGAAGCATGCAATTTCAAGTAGGGAAAATAATGGCAGCTTGTTCTGTATTATGGCTGACATGTATATCTGATCTCTGAAATCCAGGCTTCTCTCAGATTATTTGGGAGTTGAGACTATGCTAGCAATCGTGTGCAAGACATATGATGGTATCAAAGCATTGGAAACATACAATAAGGAAGGCTATATAAACAAGACTTCTGGTCTTCATGGACTTGGATCTTCTATTGGGAGGTCTTTGGATGGCCGATTGTTTGTTATATGTCTTGAAAACTTAAGGTTTGAGATCAAGATTATGTTTCTTGAAAAAACTGATGCATCTCTTTTGACATACCTTTGATCTCTTTCCTTCTTTTGGTTCATTTTTAGACCATATGGCGGTGAGTTCATAGCTGACAACCCTTAAATGAGGCTTGATATTTTGAAGCCAAGATTACCCAATAGGAATCTCCACCTGGTTTTCTTGGCTTTGCTGTGAATATGGTCAATATAGACAGTGTGAACTTAAATTATGCTAAAAGCAGTGGTTACAGTCTAAGAGAGACTCCCTTTTATAACCTGTTTTCATGCTTGCACGTATATAGAACAGGAGCAGATATGTTACAGGCTCTCCCTTGTATTAGAGATGTAGCCATATCTTTGGATGGAGGAATAATAAAGCATTACAATGTGTTTGCCCTTGGCAAGAGGTAAAGAAGCTTGGTTTAACTAGTTATATCTCTGTATTTCAGAAATTACAAAAAACAATTTATTTCTATTTTCTGAAGCTGGTTATGTTTCTGTTTTCGCTTATGTGTGTGTAGTTCAACTTCATGAGTTAAGCTTTACAACTTCTATCAACTTCCTCTTACAATCTGTCTTCTGTGGTCCCGAAAATATGTTCGTCTGTCACTTAATGCATAAACAGTAAGGAAGCTACAAAACTGTCTTTATCAATTTGTTTGTCTATTGAATTTTTATTTCATAATAATATGCCCACCATTTATCAGTGAATTTTTTATCCAAAGATAAAAAAGACTGCAGTATATAATATAATTTAATCACGAAAGGTGACCCTATGGTAAGATATATGAATTTGAGCGACTTACATTACAACTCTAGAATATCCTTTTGTGAAAGAAAAACTAGTTCATAAGATTTTCAGGGACTGGACATGACATTAAATTCACAATTTTTTCTGTCAATTATTTTCTCTTGGGCTCTCTTTGGCAGAATGTATTTCCTCTAGGTTTATATACCAGGAATAGCATAACTAAGTCATTATGAAATTATATATTCTGAATCTGAGTTGGATTTATGTCTTTCTTTTGTATTCTTTGGTAAAAGGGAAGTAGATTTGAAATTTCCAAAGAGCTTTGCAAAGTCAAATTTGCCGCAGGACTACTTTGAAATTGAAAGACAGAAAATGGAGATGAAGTGGAAAAAGGAAAGAATTGTAGAAGATATGCAGATAGAACAAGCATTGCTAGATCATGCAAGGTTCAACTTTGGTATAAAGAAGCAAGAGTATTTGAATTTTCTTGCACAAAACTCATCTTACACAAGACAGGTAATGACAAAGAGTAGCTTACTTGACTAGCAATATGCTGGTCATTGATTAATTCTGAATAGGTTGTGTTGCTGATAGTAAGCAGATAATGAAGTCAGTTATCTTTGAGTTGGTTCTGAAAAAATCATGGTCATTTTTAACTTGATCATCATTATCCATGAAGGATCCAGCTTTAGTTGATTGAAAGTAACTTTGATAATTGCGAACACTCGGAAGAATTTTGTTGATTGTGTTGGAACAACTAATACCACCATAAATCTTACACAAAATGATATAGTGTTTGGTTGGTCGCATACGAAAAAATAATTGATGTACAACTAAAGCAGTGTTTGGTTGACGGAACTAAATAAGTACTAGCATTAAGTTATATGGGAATGTATGCATTATTTTATATAGCACGGAATGTGGAACAAGTACTAATTATTGTTTTGCTATTACTTGCTACCAAGGCTTCTCTCACCTTCTTTAGCCGACGGTCTATCGAAACAGTCTCTCTTCCCTTCCACGGTAGGGGTAAGGTTGCGTACATCCTACCCTCCCCAAACCCCACTTATGGGACCACACTGCGCTGTTGTTGTTGTTGTTCTGGAAATGTGGAGATTAAACTATTTAAAGACAAAAATGCAATCTCTTCATTGTTAATTACCATATAAACAGTCTCTGTGTTATAATTTTCACATAACTAATATGAGAACCAAACGATCCCTTAGTGTTATTATTCCTAGCTGATACTTCTGTATGGAGAGAACATGAGAGGTGTTTCTGTCACGACCCCAAATCCCGGTCGTGATAGCGCCCAACATGACTGCTAGGCAAGCCCGACCATTTGCTCACTCAACCCGATTATGAAGCTCAAAATCAACTATTTGAATATCATTTAAATAAAAATCATAATGAATAGCCTCCCAAAGATCTGGATGTCATGAGTCTAGAGCCTCTAACAATACAGAGCAATAAAACTCCATACTACAAATGATCAAAACTGCAGAAAATAATAAAGAAATAGGGAAGGAGTCGGGTCCTGCGGACGTCAGGCAGCTACCTCGACAACTCCGATAAAACTCTGAGGCAGCAACTGGCTCAGCTAAGC
>MU726272.1:0-12641 GCA_026770625.1 Nicotiana glauca | reverse complement strand
TTTACTTTTCTCACTGATGTTGATGTCGCAAAGGTTGTGATAATTTTTGATAGTTCTCTTTGCTCTCTTCCTGTAATTTTCCTCACCTAAACCTTTGATCATGAGTAGTGTTCTATCATTTAGGAAACTGGTGATAAGAAGAGTCGGTAACTTGAATCTAAATAGACCCTTGTGGTTAGTCTTGTGATATTATAGCTGCTTCTCCCTATTTAAGTTGGTGGATCATGCACTAGAACCTTAGTAGATCTGAGTGTTCGGAGTTTTGGAAGCTGGACCATGAAAAATGGATTCTGGAAGTGGCCAAAGTGTCGAGTGTCTAGTATTTGCAAGATGATAAGTTCATATCCGTAGGAATGGATGGATGTTGAACCATTGAGAAATATGAAAAGGAGATTTCTGAAATAGTAGCATAGACAGTAACAGTAAGGCATCAAACAACAATGCTTTACTGTAGAAAAGTTACATACCTTAGTGAACTAGAAGCTAGCTTCAAATTTTCTACCAGTTTTTTATCATGAGTAGTGTTCATTCATCAAAGTTTCAAACGAGTTAGAGACAGTGACAATTTTGCTGCACTAAGTTCCCTTTATTTTTGTATCTCCCCTGCACTATTTGTTCCTCCAGCATTATTTTCACTGAACTTCTCGATTGTACCTTTAGGCACTAGTAGGTCGATCACCAGTTGCCTTCATAGTAGCAGGAAGTGGTTCTTCTCCTGCTTTGTCCAGTCCTAGCACTACTACTACTGATTTATCAGTTGGTTCTATAGCAGCTCGATCACTAGCTGCCTCCATACCCCTAACATCCTTAGTATTAGTTTGTAAAAGTGTATTCACATCCATATGAAGCCTTGCCAAAGTTGTAGCAGCAGGGACATTAACTGCACGTTTTACATCAGCATCAATGAACTAGGCTTTTTTTTAGGGACATCAGCTTCGCGTTTTACAGCATCAATTGACAGCCTAATTAACTCAATTTTGAGGAGTCTTTGAGCAACAAAACATGCACAGTTTGGACAGTGAATTCAGCATTGTTTCTACATCTATGAGCTGCTGAAACCTGAAGCTTTGGACTAGCATTAGAGCAAATAAAATCTATATTATTCCTGTTACTTATATCTGCACTATTTCATCAATTTTTGCAGTTTTTGTTGACTGTTTTCAGCTGAAATTTTCTGCACTTTGTGGTTATTCTGGTTAATAGTTGTTGTTCTGTTAATAGCAATATTTTTTCTGTTTATGAATCGTGATAGTGATGGACTTTTGAAGATGTTTTTTCGCATTGTATTTTATCTTCTGATACAATTATTTTATAATTTCAGGTCATACAGTTTGATGCTCGATAATTCAGCGGGTGAAAAGATTTCATAATGATAAAAAATTGCAAAAATCGTTTGAAGACCATCGTTCATTTGGATTAGTTATATAATGACATTAGCTATTTAGTTCAAACAATATAAGTTTAGTTATTGTGACATCAATATTTTTGATTGTGCTTCCTTTAATTTGTTAAGATTAATGATATATATTATATATTTTTTTATATTAATATTAATATATTTTCTTATTTGGGTCATATTTTGGATAAATGTAGTAACTAATGGTGGCTACAATATTGGTATTAGAACTTGTGACTTTTAGCGCTAATTTAGTTTGATATACCATCTATATAAATGGAAGATAGATGGACAAATTAAGATGTTTTACAAGGGATATTGCAGCTGTTATAATTGCTGTGAAAAATATTGACTTTTAGCAGCAATTTAGTTAAATATATTAGCCACTAAAATGACAAACTCATATGTTTTCAGAAGGGATACTATGGCTATTTTAATTGCCACAAAATAACTGTCGTTAAAGATGCGAACATTTAGCGATAATTATTTTGAATTTAACGGCTATAAAAATGGATGCTAAAGGAGAATAATTAGCCATTTTGGATTGGATTTTGTAGCCATAATAATTGTCGTTAATAATGTGAACTTTTAGCGGTAATTATTTTGAATTTAGCAGCTATAAAAAATGGTTGCTAAAGCAGTATAATTAGCCGTTATGGATTAAATTTAGCAGTCATTATAATTGCTGCAAACAATTGCCGTTAAAGATAATAATCTTTAGCGACAATAAACAATACCTTTTACCAGCTTTTGTGACAATAGCCTAGCCGCTAAAGGCTTTAGCGACCCCAACATCAGCGGCTAAACACCAATGGCCGGTAAAAGATATAGCGGCTATTGTTATTGCTGCTAAAACCATTTTGTATTGCTGCTAAACACCCTTTTTGCTGTAGTGTGTGATACATGTACTTCTTTGGATACACATTTAGGTTGTATGATACACAGCATTTTAGATGTATTATCTCCATCAACCATTGCTTCATCACAAATAGGATTATCATCTATATTCTGTTAATGTATTCAGATGTAAATGAGTGTATTATGAAGGTTAAAAATTAACATATTGTATTTTGCTATTCTGGTAATGTATACAGATGTATGTGAGGATTAACATCTGCATCATGTTAATGTATAAATATGTATGTGTTTCACATACTGTACTCTGCTATTGTGAACTACAGTTTCAAATATAATAAATACTATAATCTTTTAATAAATACTATATTATGGAAAACTTAAATACAATTACACTTAGCTTATGTTGTATATAGCTGTATGGAACTTTAGGTTGTACGCATC
Source organism: Nicotiana glauca (assembly GCA_026770625.1). NCBI lineage: Eukaryota > Viridiplantae > Streptophyta > Magnoliopsida > Solanales > Solanaceae > Nicotiana > Nicotiana glauca. The sequence continues at coordinate 9,946 of MU726272.1, read as the reverse complement.
TTGAAATTACAGTATACATTAACAAAATATAACTTAAAATTAAGTATATATACAACTACATACATGTCTCAGTTCATATATATATTTATATAAAATTAATAGTTATGTATAACTTAATTAACATGTATTTACTTGTATTTTAAAATATGTATGGTGTCTTATAGATGATTAATGTGAATAAATAAGAATCATAAACTAATAGAGGTTTAAAAAAATGTTAACTTCCAAATTCTCTCCTCCAGCTATATCACTCTTTGACTGGCCTTTGGGATTATCTTGCAATTCGACATCATGCGGCATTTGAATACCATCATTACGTGTCACTGTGGGCTGATTTGCTTTAATCTGTTCAAAAAATTTCTTGAATTTTTCATTGATCAATTTTCTTAAAGACGTGAACTCGCCCGTCACCTAATCAAAACATAAAGGATTAGATAGGTATTGGAAAAATATATGAATGTTAAATAACAAAACTGTATTATTTACTAATGGAATACAAAACTGGAGTAGTCTTTGAATGAATTTAAATCATTCCTCAAAGAAGATACTTCATCAGCTTTAGAATCTGCCGGCTTCTTATCATGCACCACATTTTGATTGACTTCAGATATACCATCATAAGGAGTCTTGGGTTTAGTACCTGCCTCTGAGTGATCTATAATCTTCTCTTCGCTTCTTATAGGGTAGAGATGAAGAAGGTCCAACACTTGCATCATATTTCTTCTCAAGCCGAAGATGCGGTGTAGGAATAAAGTCATCTGAATCATCCTGATCATCTGCATGCTTGTCTAAATAAGTATTGGTAGGGCTGGTATTTACATCAACGCCTTCCAAAGGAATTTGAGCAACAGCAAGCTCTACATCGCTTGGTTGGATGTCTTTGTAAACAATCTGAAAATTGAAAATTTAATGTTATATCCAACCTATATTTAACGTTGATCACTGTCTCGAAATGTATATTGTGTGCAACTGTAGGCTATAGCAAAAGGAAAGTATAATTTTTATGCAGATGAAGGTGTATTGCATATGGATAATCTAGGTTGTATTTACATGTATATTGTATGCATATGTATGTTGTATGTATATAATAATGTATGTATCTATATGGAACATTTGGGTGTATGGAACCTGAAAATACAGTACATATTCATATTCATGTCATATGTAGAATAGGCTATACTTAGCAAGTATTGTATGCAAAATTGATTACCAAGGCACTTCGCAATTTTAGGATCAACCTTTGAGCAGCACTCATAAAACCAAACTTGCATTGTGAGTGGCATACCAGCAATCCTATAGTACTTCCTGTGAAAATCCATTTTCTCACTAGTAGATGTAATAAGGCTGCTGAATGCAAGAGTACCCCATGGATAATCAGAGTATCGCCCCCTCTCGACTAAGTCAAAATGTAGTCGTGGGATGGTTGTGATTTTCTTCTCTAATGAGAATATCCATGTGTGTATGAGATATAGCAATGATATCTTGATGGAATCCCCATCGTTGCCATCACCCCACTTCTTTTCATCAAAGTATGACAATAAAGCTTCCTTTTTAATCAGTTTTGAACCACCAAAGTATGTCTGAATAATACGGTTGGGCACCTCTGTGTTGAACTTAAATTCACGTGGATCACCAACACATTTGAGATCAGTGACGAGGGCAAACTCTCTATTTGAGAAGAAAATTGTTGTACCATTTAGGTGTATTGAAAATACATCATCAGTACTTCCTTCTAACTGCTTAACCATGAAACACCTGAAGAGTTGATGTTGTACCTCACACTGATCCATATCAAGGAGACTTCCAAAACAAGCAGAACTTAATAGTTGATACTATTCTGGAGTAAGCTTTTCTTTGAGATCGGATACTATCTTTGCGTTTGTATATAAAAAAATATGTGGTGATAATCTTGGTGGGTGTTTCACAAACAGTTTATTTTCCTGCATACAAACAAGAATTTTAAGAATATTTCATATTCATCTTCAATACAGTAACTCATTGAGTATTATGAATACATATAAATACAACTGGATACAGTTAAAAAATAAAATATACATTAATACCAAATATTAAAAAAATATGAATATATAAATACAACATGCAAGGAAAATTGTAATAAGTACTGAAATATAGAGAATATAAAATTGAATACATCTAAATACATTTAAATACAACATATAATATTCAATTAAGCACAACTCAGATATTGACAATGTGAATGTGCAAATGAGTTCTGGATTGTTTTAATACTTATGAATACAACTAGATACATACGAATACAACATCATACATATAAAATAACTTGAATAATTATGAATACATACAAGTTTCTTTGAATGCATATTGATACAATAGCAATTACCTTTTCATGTCTTGTATCTGATATTTTTTTTTGCATCAACTTCCTTAACATTGACATATGAAGAATCATTCAAAGGCTTTTTCCTCTTTGAAGCAACTGGATTTTTTGTTTCTTTTGAAGATTTATCAACTTAGACTTCTTTCGATTTGTCATTGTGTAATTTAGTTCTACTCTCTGAAGCTGTAGTTGCTGATAAACCTACAAAATCTGACTCCGCTTGAGTTATTTGCAACGAGAAAGAGGGCCCATTAAAATTGAGAATTTTTGTGGGTATACCTCAGGTTATCATCTTGTGTGACGTTGAATCCTCTATTGGAGAGAAAAATAAAAGCTTCCCGGTGAGTAAACAATAAAAAAGGTTATTGTTTTAGAAACAAACTAAAATCTGTATCAAAATCAGAGAAACAAAATAATGATATCAAAATCTAATAATTAAACTTACCCTAAGCACTTGTATCAGCTCTAAAATAGTGATTTTAGAGAGAAAAGAAATGGGGAATGATAATGGCGGAGACCTAGAGAATTTGGGTGGGAGAAGAGGTATGAATTGTGGGTTTGTGGGAGAAGAGAGTAAACTGTATGCAGAGAGAGAGAGAGAGAGAGAGAGAGAGAGAGAGAGAGAGAGAGATTGGTTAGTAATATATACGGTGATTATGTGAGACAAAAGACTAAAAAGGAGAGACAAAAATATTATTTAGCATATATGGTGCCTTAAATGTAGGATGTAACTATAATTAGATATTTTAAAAGGTATAAAAGGTATCTATAGGATGTAATATTTTAAAATAGTATTTATTTAAAATAAATAGGGTACTAAGCTTTTATATAAGATGTAAAATTTATATATTAGTACAACCAAGTCCTAGTAAAAGATTAAAGGCCCACAACCTGCCTTACATATTCTCTGGTACCACATTCATGCAATTTCCGCAGCGTCCAGAAAGAACGAACTGATAAAATACGAAAGCTAAGGGAGCGAATGAGATTAGATGATCTAATAGTCCTAGTCATAAACGACAAATACTACCTACTAGGCATTCTCTGTATCAACCTGTGCTGTATTGTCTTAGGAAATGGCCTGGAACTTGTGCGACTATTTATTAACATGCTTTTATTTCTATAGTGCGAGTATATACTGAAAATTAAATTCTTTAAAAGGCCCAGGATCAGGCTAGTATTTCTCTTGGAATAAGGACTGTTGGCCCAAGGGAAGTTTTTTTTAATGATTGACAAAGGAACTCAAGTATGAACCATGTCCATACATAATAAACACATACACGGGTAGAATTCGAGCACAAGGCATACACGTGAAGGAGATAAGCTTGAGTTGTTATATCTAATATCTCCTGAATAAAATGGTAGAATAATTGATAGGGAGAAAGACTCCTTACTCGAACAAAACACTATCCAAGATAAGGGAGGAGTTAGAAAGTTGAAGATAACTAGAACTCTTTTACCAAGGAAGAGTATAGCATTGGAACTCTAGTTATTTCATATTCTACTAACTCTATATATTTCAGGATGTTCTCAATTTATAGGTACGCACAAACGATGAAGTTAAACGTGAGTTGAGAGAAAAATAGCAAGGTATATTGCAAGCAATTCTTTTATGATTCAAGTGTGCGAACCTGAAGTTACCTGAACTAGATAGAAGAACCAATTCCAAGTGTCTATCTTTTAATCTAGTTCATTTTTAGTAGGGTTTTTTAGATTATACCTTTCAGCTTTAGCTAGAAGCAATTGTATTAGATACTTTGAGTATTGTATTCAAGTTAGATTTAATTCGAAGTTGTCGCAACAGTTAGAGGCTGGTTGCCACAACGAGATTAGAGATAATCCTTAGGTTTACAAAGAGATTTATAAATTCTATTTTGTCTTAGTAATTTAGTGAAGTATTGAGAAAAATCCTAGTGATTACTAAGCCGTAGATTTTTTTACCTTTTGAGTCGAGTGTTTTTCACGTATAAATACTTGTGTTCTTTACGTTCGCATTTACTATTTCCGCAATAGTAGTATAAGGAACACATAGAATTACTAGGTTCTTCTATAATCTGTGCATGCCTAAATTGAAAACCACACAAATCACGCCCCCTCTTGTGTGACATCGAAGTATTTAACACCAATTGGTATCAGAGGGGGTTATCCTTGAAGAGGCTTACACCTTAGGAGAAGATAAACATGAGTGCACCAACTAGAAACTGGAAGGGCAATCCACTACCAGGCCACCACTCTTCAGTGGCTAGTACTACTCTAGGTGGAAAACAGGATGAGAGATCACATTATAGGAGAGGACTATGAGCTATGGGACATTTTCACTGATGGTCCACTGGCTACCTTGAAGAAAAATGTTGAAGGAGTAGATGTGCCAAAGATAAGAGAGGATTGCACTGCTAAGGACTTGAGGAAGTGAGAGAAGAATGTAAAGCCAAGAAATGACTTGTTTGTGGACTTGGTCTAGATGAGTATCGAAAAATCTAAGTTTGTACCATTGGTAAGAAAATTTGGGACACAATGCAAGTGGCTCACGAAGGAATACCTCAGGTGAAGAGATCCAGAAGAACTCTACTGTACTTTCAGTATGAGATTTTTTCTATGAAGGAAGGAGAAAACATTCAAGAAATGTACACAAGGTTCACTACACTGACAAATAAGCTAAAATCTCTTGGAAGAATTGTTCCTGTAGAAGAAAGGGTCAAAAAGATACTGACTAGAGTTTTGCTTATCACTTGGGAGAGTAAAATCAATGCCATCCAGGAATAAAAGAATATTTCCTCTCCCACTGGATGAATTAATTGGAAATTTTACTGCCTAAAAACTTAGGAGGAAGACCATGAATATGGATGTATCTAAGAAGGAAATGAGTTTGTCTCTCCGAATCACTGAAGGTTCTGATCTAGAAGATGATGAAATGCTATGATCACTAAAGACTTCAAGAAGTACCTAAGGAGAGGAAAGGGTTCTTTAAGAAGTGGAAGCTACAGTAAATCAAAACCTCCTGAGAAGAAAACCAATGATGGCTACTACAAGTGTGGAAAGATTGATCACCACATCAAGAATTATCTTTTGTGAGAAATGGAATAGAAGAAGGAAAGAGTTAAACGAAGGAGCAAGAAGAAGGAATAGGTTCAACCCAAGAAAAGCAACAACGAAGGATCAATAAAGGCTACGGTCGCTGATTAGGGAGATAGCTCATATGAAAGCTCAGATGATGATGATGATGATGAACGAGCGCTTATGGCCATTGGAGAATCTGATGAAGAAGCCGAGGTAAGTGTTTCTCGTCCCAAAGACAAGATTAAATCTTTTTCTAAGGAAAGGTTATCTGAGTTGCTTGTAGAGCTAGTTGACAAATTTGGGGATGTAAATAATTAAAAGGAACAACTATCAAAAGAGTGTGGTTTTAAAAGCTAAGTGCAAAAATCTGGAACTTAGGGCTAGTGAAAAAGAAAGTGAAAATCCTGTGTTGAAAAACCAGGTTCATGAACTTGATACAACTTTCTTAGAACATTGATCTGAAAATCTAAAACTGAAATTAGGAACAGATAGAAAGACAGCTGATCACACACAACTCACTTTGGAAGAAAATGTAGAAAAAATGAAAAATGAGTTGTACAAAAGGGATGAACAGGTAAGAATACTAAAGGAGGATCTAAGCAACTTTAAGCATGAACTAGACAGAACTTGTAAATGGAAGAGGTCCTCCAATGCACTTTCATGGCTACAAGAAAATCGTAGTAGCAACAGAAGAGGACTTGAATTTTGGAACCTGGAACCTAAGTGGGATCCCAAAAGCAAGTACCTCACACTTCCCGAGAACAAAATTTGCACATACTATGGTAAAATAGGTCACTATTAAAGTGAATGCACTGCAAAAGAAAAGGCAAGTCAAATGAACAAAGAGTTTGTTCAAGGAAAGAATAGGTTACCAAATTGGGATAAAAAGAATTTGATTCATTCTTTTTTATTTAGAAAGGGACCCAAAACTAGTTTGAGTTCCTAAGGCTAAACCATGATTTCCTATTGCAAGTCCAAGTGAAGGGGAGCAAACAAACATGTTACATGGAAAATGGCAGCTCAAAGCATATGACAGGAAGCAAGAACCAGTTCCTTTCACTTGAGGACCTTAAAGGAGGTAATGTCTCCTTTGGAAATGGGAAAAAAGGTGAAATCATTGGGGTTGGAAAGATAGGTAAGACTGATTCTCACTCTATTGAGAATGTCTACTTGATAGATGGATTGAGTACAGTCTAATAAGTGTATCACAATTGTGTGATAGAGGTAGCATGGTAGTATTTACTTATACAAAATGCTTTGTGATTAATCTTACCACTGACAAGATAAGTTTGCTGGGAAAAGAGTGAACAACATATATGTTGTGGATCTGTCCACACTTTCAGATAATGATCTCACTTGCTTAAGTGTGTTGGATAATGATCACCTGCTTTTTCACAAGAGACTTGGACATGCCAGTTTAAGTCAACTCAACAAACTAGTCTCCAAGGACTTGGTGATAGGACTGCCTAACATTAAGTTCAAATAAGATAAAGTTTGTAAGGATTGTGCAAGGAGGAAGTAGTTAAGATCCTCTCAAAAGCAAGAAAATGGTAAGTCCCACCAGGACGATAGAACTGGTCCATATAGATATTTGTGGACCAATGAAAACATTAAGCAGAAGTGGTAAAAGATATGTTATGGTGTATGTTGATGATTACTCTAGGTTTACTTGGACACTGTTTTTAGCATCTAAAGATGAAGCATTTTACGTGTTCACTTCTTTTGTTATAAAAACTCATAAACAACTAGGTAATCAACTTGTATCATTTAGGTTTGATCATAGTACTAAATTTGAAAATGCTAAATTTGCTGAATTTTGTGATGAGCATGGCATATATCATAATATTTTTGCTTTTAGGCCTCCACAACATAATAGAGTAGTTGAAAGAAAGAATAGGACATTGGAAGAAATGGTTAGGACTATGCTTCTTTCTAGTAAACTTTCCCATAGTTTCTGGGTAGAAGCTGTGAACATTGCATGCTACATCATTAATAGGTGCATCACTAGACCTCTTGTTGAGAAGACTCCCTATGAGTTACTTAAAGGAAGAAATCCAAATATATCTCATTTGGATGCAAGTGCTTTGTGCACAATAATGGTAAAGACTACCTAGGTAAGTTTGATCTCAGAAGTGATGAGAGAGTATTCTTGGAATATTTTTCACATAGTAAAGCTTATAAGATTTATAACAAAAGAACTATGTGTGTATAACAAAGTGTACGTGTGGTTTTTGATGAAACTATCATTCTTTCTGAGAGACGGGAACATGATGATGAAGCAATTGGGCTGGTAAGAAACTCAAATGAAACCACAGCCCAGACTGAAGCTGCATAAGAGGAAGGAACAGGCGATGTAACAAGTCCTTCCACCCAGGCAACTTGACAGGGGGTACTGAACAAAGAGGAATTGATCCTCAAACCTCAAGGGAACCTGTCACATGAACCTATTCCTCAGCAACAAAACATTGAAGGAACATCTAAGGGAAACCAGCTGGTTGTGAAACCTTACAAGTATCAAAGTTCTCATCCCATTAAGAACATAATTACTGATCCAACCTCTAGAATCAAAACTAGATCGTCTTTGAAGAATCTTTGTTCTTTTGATGATTTTCTATATCTTATTAAACCTAAAAATGTTTCTAATCCTTTGCAAAATACAGACTGGGTGAGTGTAATGCAAAATGAACTCAACCAATTTGAGAGAAGTCAAGTTTGGAATCTGGTACCAAGACCCAAAGACAGATAAGTAATTGGCACAAAATGGGTTTTCAGAAACAAAATTGACGAAGATGGAATAGTTACAAGGAACAAGGCAAGATTGGTGATTCAAGGATATAGTTAAGAGGAGGGCATAGACTATGATGAGGCCTTTTCTCTAGTTGCAAGATTAGAAGCAATTGACTCCTAACGGACTTTGCTACTTACATGGAATTTCCATTAGATGGATGTCATGAGTATCTTCCTAAATTGCTATCTAAAAGAACAAGTATTTTTCAAGAAACCTCCGGATTTTGAAAGCATGGAATGTTCTAATCATGTGTGCAAGCTTGACACAGCACTTTATAGGCTCAAGCAGGCTCCAAGAGCATGGTATGAAAGATTATCAAAATTCTTGTTGTCACACCTCCTTTTTACACTACACCACCCTCGAAGGGTAGTGTATAAGGGAGTTTTTCCAATTAAAGTGACATTATTCGAAATAGAATTATTTATCTTATTCAGAGTCGCCACTTGGGATAGTTTAGTTGGTGTTTCAAGTCACCGATTTATTTTAATCCCTAATCGAGGAAAATTGACTTTCCTTGTGAAGTCTGCGAACCAGAAATTCTGAATAAGGAATTCTATTAACCCGAGGGAAGGTGTTAGGCACCCCCAGATTCTGTGGTTCTAGCACGGTCGCTTAAACTATTATAATTGGCATATTATCTGATTTTAATACATGTTTTAGACTATGGTACAATTTTTACTTATTAACCGCTTTTAAGTATTTTTTTAGGAAGATTCAACATTATCCAATATACGTCTTTGAACCACGCCACATGAAATGCACCCGCGGTCCACAATACATTTTATTTAACGTTATTGAGATTTGGATTTGGGTCACATGAGATGCATACCCTAGTTTAAGAAAGTAATTTTTTAAATAGCACGCTTAAAGCAACTACGCACTTTCAAGTTTGCGAGGGCCATGGAAAATTCAACTAAATGGCACACCTCGATTTCTAAAGGATTAAAATTAATTTCAAGAGGGCCATGCATTTTGAGGTTTTGTTTGGAACGACACGCCTGAAATTATTCTAAGGAAAGGATTAAATATTTTAAAAGCAAGCTAAAGGTGCTCATATTTTAATCTAATTTTAAAACTAATTATCACAATCACGTCATGGGAACCGTACTGTCACGACCCAAATTCTCAACCCGGTCGTCATAGCGCCTCTCGTGAAGACAAGGCCAGCCAACAGAATAACAATNCCCAACTCAGCCCGAAATCGGGGTGTCACAAGTCACGAGCATCTAAAGAATCTAAACACTATTATAAGACCAGTAATATACATAATGGAATTTAGAATCAAAGGAAAAGATACGGTGCCACGAACGCTGACGGACACCTTGCTCAGCTACGATGGAAAAATCTCCAATCAGCTCAAAACCCGCTACCGGGTGAACAATTACCTGCATCTGCACACGAGGTGCAGGGAGTAAAGTGAGTACTCCAACTAAGTGATTAATAAAAATAAATAATGATTGAAAGCATGAAATCTCATGAAGGCACAAATAATGCTATCTCAGGAAGTAAAAAAAATCAGTCACGCAATAAAACTATGAAGTAACAGATGGTTCTCTTTTTAAAAACAGTGAAGACACTTAATTTCAACAAGTAAGGGAATAATCAGAAACTTGCCCCTCGGGATCAATATCAAATTTTCAATACAATATCAGCCCCAGGGGCTCACGCCCAACTCACAAAACACAACATCAGCCTCTCGGGCTCACTCCCAACTCACAAAAACACAACATCAGCCTCTCGGG
>MU726271.1:0-21592 GCA_026770625.1 Nicotiana glauca | reverse complement strand
GATGCATCTATGGTTCGTGCCGCTCGACCCTCGGCAGTGCACAATTTACATTCTGTTGGAGCGGGCCGTCGACCTCGGCGTTATTTGCGCATGTTTATTTGTTATTTAACAACTGCAAATGTGGGATTGGCCCTATGTGGCTTGACATAAGCTGATAAGGTAATAAATGATAGACCTTGGAAGCCCTTGATTTATTATTGAAGGTGCTCACCTGTATTCCGGGCTTCAAAATTTGGACTTTTATACAAATCCATGATTTTTCTCATATTTATAGAATATTGATAATTGACCTCTAGTGAGTGTCGAAATTGGCCATCTCGTCTCTACCCCTTCGGGATTAGGCGGGATACTCACTGAGTACACGTTGATTACGTACTCATACTACACTTCTGTGCATTTTTGTTGCACATGTACAGGTACACTTCTAGCAGCCTAGTGGCGTAGCCGCATGGATAACTCTGGGACTAGGTGAGCTGCAAATTTGCGAGGCGACCTGCAGCTAGTGTAGTTCCTTACTGTACATTGATTATTTATTTCCTGTCCACTGTATTCCGAACAGGGGTTGTATTTTATTTCATTATCAGTAGTCGCTCATGCACTTGTGACACCGGGTTCTGGGATGGTTTTCGAAAGGTTTGATTTAATTGTTATTGTTGATTTAAATTGAAGCAAACCCCTTTTATTTGTGAAAATGGAAGGAAATTTCTGGAATTTGATGTATTTTAAAGGAGGATTTTAAATCGGTAATCTAATTGGCTGGCCTGACAGCGATGTCCGGCGCCACCACGACCCTTAGTGGATTTTGGGTCGTGACAGATAGTGTGGGAGTAAAACGAATGAAAAAGAATTGTTAGGTGTTGACAGTTTTCAGAGAGTATTACAACGTCGTAGGAGATGGTGATTCAATTGTGGTTTTGTGGGAGAAGAGAGTAAGTTTATGCAAAAAGAAAGAGAGAACTTGGTTTGTGAAATTTACCGTGATTATGTGAGAAAAAATCTGAAAAGGGATAGAGGAAAATATTAATTAGCATATATGGTGCCTTAAGTGTAGGATATAACGATAATTAAATATTTTGCTATAAAGCGTAAAAGGTAGCTATATAATATAATTTTTTAAAATGATATTTATTTAAAATAAATAGGGTACTAAGCTTTTCTATAGGGCGTAAAATTTCCAATTATGTAATACACAACCAACAATAAACCCAACAAGGATGCACAATAACATAACAAATACATTTTCTCTCTTCTTTGCAATCTCCCATCATTTTCAGTAGAGGAAGGAAGATTATCAATAACAGAAGATGCCTCCAAATCATCAACTATATCCTCCAACAATTTAGTTTCAAGCTGAACAACAACTTTTTCCTTCAAATACATGGTTTCTCTCTAAAAAAATCAGTTTTTTTTTTTAAGTAATCATTTTCACCAACAAGAGTATCATTTTTCCTTTTCAATTTGTTGATAACAATAGTGGCTCTTGGATGAAATTCGTCATCATTCCATTCCCAATAGCCGCATGGTATTGGCTGCAACATAACAACTAAATTTGATTATAATTCAAAAACAAAACAAAAAAATCTATAAACACAAATCTAAAAATTTAAAAGAAAACATTAACTTACATCAGGTTTATAACACTAAAAGAAACGTCTCCCGGGATTTTCAAGCGTCCATGAAATGAGATGGAGCACAACATTTTCACATCGACAATTCCTTACACTTCGGTTAAAAGAGCTCGATGTTTGCGGCATTTCACGAACGAAGAAAAGAAATAAAAGACCAAGGTTGTTGGAAATCAAGGACTAAACCCTAAGTAATGCTGAAATTGGGTCAACGAATTGGTAAAAACCCCTAATGGAGCATCTATGATGAGAGGAGAAATTGGGAGAAGAAAGCTAGTGAAAGAGTGGGTTAATAAAATAAGATTGCGATTTATTAAAAAAGAATATCGGGTCAGGATAGTTTAACAAAGTAAGAGTGATAGGTCCAATTGGTTTATTATTTAAAATCAGGGTATAGATGTAATGTTCTCTAGATTGTGACACTTGTCAAAATTTAGTGCTAAATATCTTATTAGTGAGATCTTTAAAAATAAGGCATATGTGACCCAACTTATACATGGCAAAGACAGGATTGAGTCCATCTTTTAAGGACGGACAAATGTGTACAATGTATAGGCATATATGGACCTTTTCCGTATATAAAGTAATTAAGTTTGGTAAACAATTTGAAGGTTGCAAAGTAGAAACAATGAATTGCCAAGGGAAAAATACCGGCACTAGCAGCAAAGTCATGAATACCGTCCTTCAAACGTCCGAAGAAGACGACCTGTTTACAGTCAATCTTTCAGCTCTTAAACTATATGTATACCAAAAGTTCGGCGAGGGTCATTGTCGCGAATACCAAATTATATCACATGTATCAGCAGGCTTACTAAAGCTAAATAACCAACCTCCACCACTCGAAAGATACGATTCAATCATATCTTAGAAGATTTACAAAAACCATGAATCACCAAACACGCACCCTCCTATGTCAATAATATCCAGTAAATGAAGGTCATGCATTAAGGCATTCAGAATGCAAATTAGTAGAAATTCAGCTCCAACCTAATTATAATTCCCTCTAATAATGGGACATTTAAGAGCAACCATATTGAAACGAATAATTATCCCTGAATTCTTATTCTTTAAAGCACATTGTAAGTATACAGCAAAAGATAGAAATATGTCAAAGAAAAGGCAAAGCAAAGAACCAAAAGTAGACATCTAATGAAAATTCAACAAATGTGATCATCCTCGCGGATGGACAGAAATTATTTTAACGCCTTCACAGAGAAACCACGCAGTTTCAGTGGTGCTTGACCTCAAAAAGCCCATCTGGACCTGCATTCACCAAAGGCCAGAGAGAAAGTATGGTATTAAAACATTGTGTAGCCAGACAGAAGATCTAAATGCAAACACAAAATATGGCAAACATGGATATTACATCCTCAGAGAGATGTATACCACAGAAACTGTATAATAACATGCTATAAGCACTGAATTAATTATTAAAATAATGAGAATACGTGAAACCATGGTTAAATTGAAAACAAGGCCTATAGCACAGGCAATTCAGAGCTTGGATTGATCAACCAAAACAGGAATAGATATGCAGCAGAACATGACATTCTTGATTTCAGCTCACAGTTTCCAATTCCCAACAGATGCAACTAGAAGAAAAATCCAGTCATTTCATTATCTGGGAATGGTACCAACAATATGTAATTAGTTCAACAAATCACATAATCAATTTATGCAATTCCAAAAGGGACTAGGGATCAAGAGAGCAATCACATAGGTAAATTCTTGAAGAGCAAAATGCATATATTGTACCTAGTTTCAAGGGCCATGCAAATTTTGTCCTACATTTTTGATTTGTTCATATAATGCACTATCTTCTAAAACTTTATGTGAGATTGAGACAAATTCTAGCTCTAATTAGTGTAATTGTAAAAGACTACTTGGATGCACACGATCCAAATCTTTCTTAGTTCAGTATTTGCAAATAATTGTTTGACAATCAGTAATTGCAAATTTTGAACTATACTATTTAAAATTCTGGTGAAATATTGAAAAATCTGTTTGAGCATTTCAAGTGAAATAATGATTTTCATTCACAAAACATCAATTTTTTTACCAGATGAAATGCATATCCAAGCATAACAACATCCAAATACTCTTTCAACTTTCAACCAAATATGGTCCAAATGCCAACTTAATTTTTTTAAACCATCACATTTAAATAAGTTAATCCATAAAGTAAGAGTCCGTAACATGAAATTATCGAGAAGCAAAATGAAAAAATGACTTATGTCACATAATTACCCCATGGAAACTCCTTGTTGCGAATGTGCAGATATGAGTAAGCCTGCGAGCAGAATAAGCAACGGTATAATTGAAGTTGTAATATTAAGTCACACAGGATGAGGGAAATAACATATTACACACTTGAATTCAAAAGCATATGACTATAGAATGGTTTTCCACATTGTCATCGTGAAGTTAACAGATCGAGACACTTTACTTCTGTAACTATCCTTTTAATCCCATCAAGCCACTTCCCTTTGTGCAACCCCAAATAAATCACCAAAACATGCATAACAGGAGTAAACCATGTCGGGAATAAAAGTAAGATATTTGCTTCTCAGGAGGCCACTTGCAGCAAGTGTCTCTATGCTATGACTCAACTGTTCAAAAGTCCCTTCTATAACAGAAATCCCGCAAACCCTTTAAATAAGAGAAAAAAATGAAGAAGCTACTCCGCTCATATCAATTTAAGTTCTCAACTACTATTTTAATATTTTATTCAACTACCACCTATATAACACAAGTCAAATTGTCACATAACATTGAATTGCTCGAATAACATTCTTCCATTTCTTTTCTTTTTTTCTGATAAGTACATTCTACCCTTTCTTTACATTGGATCTATCAACAAAAAATGAAAATTTAACAATATGAAATTAAAACCATATTCCCCTATTTTGTCTTTCTTAAAGAAGACATTCATACTCTTCTTTAACTGCACCTCCCTACATTACTGTTTCCTACTCCCCCCTCCAACCCTATTGCGCTTTATCCACTATTTTTAGGGCATTGATATCTTGCTTCAAATAGTATTGTTAACTACCTTCTTAAATTATTAGAGTTTCTCAAGCACAGAAAAAGAATAACTGAGAGATTTCAGAATAGAGAGAACTTATGTCATCTTATTCATAGTTGTATATATTTTCGATGAAAACCAACCAAAACCTCCATTATGGATTGTTCTGTCACAACTCTCTTTTTGAATTAATACAAAAAGAACTTAAATATCTTCCTTACATTCGAAAGTGTTGGCAATTTTGCAGCTGCTTAAACCTTTTAAGGCTGACGTCTCATCATGAATATGTGATATATTTTTTCACGTTACACTTATGAGGTGAAATCATTGTTTCTAGGCCATTAAGAGGATTTTTTCCACTACATGAAGGGAAGAAGTGAAAATCCCTCTGATCGATAATGCTAATATGACTTTCTAATTTTGAAATAATTGTTTCTAGGCCATTAAGAGGATTTTTTCCACTACATGAAGGGAAGAAGTGAAAATCCCTCTGATCGATAATGCTAATATGACTTTCTAATTTTAGCCTAAGGTCGACATCTAAAATTGAAAGATAGACAGAGGAACATACTGTTGAACACAAAAAGTTCAGATTCCTGACATTAAATAAAGTAAAAGAAATTCAAAGAAAATGCTTACAGGAGGCTCATCAGAGTGAGGGTGACCCTTTGACAGACAAATCGCAGCAAGAATAGAGCAGGAAACTATTCCAACATAAGTAATTTTCTCCCACTTAGAGGCTTCACCTGGCCACATCATATGAAAGATACACATCCAAGTTAATCACTTTAAGCACAACGAATCAAGCAACTAGGACTAATCGCAAACTAGTTAGGATCAGCTATACATATCTTCTATATTAATTCTGCTCAGGCCAATTTTATTCCAAGAAACTTGTCTTTTCTACAGAATGTAACTCTAATTCACTTTAACTTTAATTACATTCCAATAAAACATGTAAATATATCACTTTAAACACAGCAAATCAATCAACTGAGCCTCAATCCCAAACTAGTCGGGATCCGCCACAAAAGTCTTCTTTACTAATTCGGCTCAGGCAAATTTTATTCCAACATCTTGCTTCTTTTATGAAATGCAACTCTAAGTCAATTTCACTTAATTACATTCCAATAAAACATGTAAATACAAGCATACACGGAGCATAAGATCTAGACAAAGTAAATAAACAATAGCATATGAAAGCGCATCCAGAAAGAAGAAAAAGCTGTATTGAAAATTAAAGATCGGATTCAAAGCAGTACGAATGAATAAAACCTAATTCAAATCAAAAATGAACGAGACTACATACGGGCCTCTTCCTCAACGGATGAGTGAGCAGAGAAGGTCCTCTTGGAAGCCGGAGTTACACGAGGAGCGCCGCCGCGGAGGGCGGAGCGAATATTAGATCTGAAGATCGCCGTCGCCATTTAGGAATTTCTCTTGTTCTCTGTGCTGGTGGATTGACCTTTCCGTCTCTGTGTAGACTACTGCCCTTGCCCTTGTTAAACACCAAATTCGCACGCTTTCCGTTCTCGCGCGTGTGAAGATCTTTTAAGGGCCGGGTTTGTAGCCCACTTGGACTTTTGACCAAGTTTAAGGTAGCGTATGCTCGAGAATTTCCTAATGGGATTTTTTACTTCCTATATAATATTTAAAATTTTATTATCCTCTCTAATTAAGTTTTAATTTAATTATATGGTCATATACAAATTTATCAATTATATATAAATTAGTTTTAAATGATAATCCCTTTATATTAGGAATTGAATAAGTAATCATTTATTTCTCATCCTTGTTCTCTCTCCCATCTCGCGCGCTCTCTCTCTCCATCTCTCTCCGTCTCTCTCTCTCTAAATCTCTCATTCTCTGTTTTTTCCCCAATTTTTCTTCCTAGAAGTTAAATGTTCTCTGTTTTTTACCCTTTCATGTTGTATATAGTTTTAATGGATTTCAATCGTTTTACTATAGAGTTTTAATTTAGCAATTTCCTTTCATGTTGCACAATTGGTGTTCAAATTTAAATTGTCAATCAATAAATTTTGAAGGTGTTTGACTCTTCATCATTGACAGCCATTAAAAAGTTTTAAAGCTTTGAATTCGAATTTGTATTTTCAAAAATCATTATTTGTTTGGATAGGATATTGTTGTAAACAATTGAGAATATTATTTGGAGTTCATATCTCAATTCTGAGGGGGTTTGGTGAAGATTCGACTTGATTTTGATTGAGTTTAAGATTGAAACTCGAAGAAGAACACATGACATACAATTGTGATGACCCGATAGGTCACCTTATGTTTTAGAACCTAATTTTTTGTTTCAAAGCCAAAAATACCTCATTTTAGCCTTCCACGATTTGCGTGCGCATTCCACGTATTTTTTCGAAAAGTTTTTATGTTAAAAACTAATAAAACATGTAATTTTGCTTCAAAAATCCATTTGAGTTGACTTCGTTAACATTTTGAGCAAACGGGCCGGGTTCCATATTTTAACAGTCTCGATGGGTTTGTATCGTTGGACCCAAATCCGTTCCCTAGTCCAACACAGATTAAAAGAAGTCAAAGAATATGTTGATGCCTCAAACCTTGACCAGCATCCTCTTCTTGCCACACGAAAGGAACAATTTATCACTCTCCAAATCCTAGATGATTTTCCTAGACAATGGAGAGATCATGTTTTACCCATATCCATTTTGGTGCTATCCGAATCGCTTTAACATATCACGAAAGAAAAGGTCAACGTGTTGTAGCTTGATTTTCTCATCTAGATACAAGATACTTGGAGTACCAATATGCAAATTTAGGTACTACAGATGTTACCTTGAATGCTGGGACTGTCTTCATAACTATCTTTCCAAATTTTAATATGTCCCTTTATGACCCATACTTAACTGAAGCACTAAAAATTCAAGTCTAAATCCAAGGAGCCCCACAAGCCAAAGATTCTATCCAAGCCCCTCTTCATCACCAAATGGCATGACAAGTACAAAATCATGCCATGTATCTCTGCCTTCCTAAATGAGAAAATATTTTACTCTTGAATATTAATGCTACCAAAGGAAGCACCATGTGCACCCAAATACCCAGATAATTTTCCAGAGAGGAACTACTTATAATTCTTCCTGATTCCTGGATCACAAATTGTTAAAAGTTAAGGGAACAATAAGAATCTCTACAATCTGGTGAGCCAACTTTTACCAAAAGAAATGACAAAATCATTTCTATAAGCTTTGACCATTTCCATCTCAAAAAACCCAATAACCATCTTTTCTTACCAAATGATCCAACCCAAAGATACAGAACCTGATCCTAAAAGTGAACCCTTCTGGAATATACAAACTATCATGGAAGAACATGACTGGTGTCAATATTTTGACAAAGAAAGAAAAAGAGTTTGGTAGTTCAAATGCCCCTTTACGCCCTCGGGATCTTGTTTGTGACTGCCAAGACGGTTTGGAAGACCCAATTGAAGAATATGATGAAAACTACCTGCATCATTGGGAAAGATTTTTCCCCAACGAGACCAAACCAAAATCCAAGAAAAAAGGAAAAACTACTAACAAGCAATTTTGAGCCAAATATGAAAACAAAGATCTTTCAATTGGCTCATTAAGTCGTCCAAGTAAATATGAATTTCTCGTCAGTTACAAACTCTAGGAATGACCAAAATTACCAGAAAAAGTCACTCCGAGCTACCAAGATAGTGAAACCAGACCCAAACTCAAACCACCATCAGCTCATACCCTAGAATCCAAAAAGCTACCTAAACCTAAAACTTCACCAACTCAAAAAACCCCAAATTCTACATTGCCACAGATATTCATGCTAAGCCCTTCAAGCTCCAGTCATACCCAAGATTTTCCTTCACTTCAACCTTTTGAAAAAGAGGGTATAAGCCATGCTCCAAAAATCCCCAAGAAAAACATAGTTCTACCTACTGGAGAAAAAACCCCAACAAGTGATATCGAGGCAACAATGAACTTGCAGTTAAAAAATTCCATCTGCTACAATAAAGTGTTGAACAATATTGGCAACACTATAAAGAACGTGGCTCATACACAAAATAAAATGATGAGCAAAGTGAAACAATTGAGAAAAAGGTGGAGCAGACATCGTCTCATCATGCAGGACTAATCAAAGCCTTGGAATTAAGGTTGATAAATTTACAATATGGGATTTGTTTGCCAAGAACTTCACTTTTCCAATTCTTCCAACAACAACAAAAGGAGACGATTTCCATCAGAGAACAAATTCAACTTTTGAAAAATGACTATTTTGAGTCACAAAATACCCTAATTTTTTCCTCAAAACCTACCTTCTTCCCTATGTCGGCACAAGCATATTTCCCACTAAAATTGGACTACACCTTTTCTACTTTTCCAACTACCTCACAAAATCCTATTTCTTTTACCCAATCCTTAAAAGAAGAACATGATTTTGACATTGCAAAAATGGTTTGGGAAAGGAAAGATGCTCTTGCAGAAAAAAAAAAAAAAAACAAAGAAAAGGCGAGATCATGGTGAAAGTTCAAAAGGGTCCAACCCCGAAAATCTAATGATTTCTGATTAGAAGGCTCCAGATCTCTATGTCTCCAACTAAGAAACATGTCAAAAGAAGATACCACATGCTCAGAATCCCTAAATTCATCAGACGATGAAACAAAGGAAGAAATCTCTCAATCAAGTAATGGATCCATAACAAACTCTTCTGAAGATGACGATCAACCCGATATTTATAAACTAGCCAAGAGGCCAGAAATATTTGAAGTAGATGAGGAACAAGAAGGCATGACAGATGAACCAATCCTAGAAAGAAGATATGAGCCCATGGCATCAACACCAGTTGGAACTGGTTTCCACACTTTCACCCTAGATGACGTCAAGGTTTCAAGATGGCCTTAAAGGATCCAAGACTTCTATACTTGGATGGTGACCAAAAATTTGGTGGAACGAGAAAAGTATCATTACTCACTTCACGGTTCTCAAGAATCCTCAGAGATTAGTGGAACTCAATTGGGATTCAAGACAAAAATACTTTTCTTACTTCCCAAGACTTTGCCTTCAACATCAGAATCCTACATGAAGTTTTCTATGGAGATACTGGCCAAAGACAAGAAAAGATGCGAAGACAACTCTTCGAGATAAAGTGTGTGTCATTTGATAAAAATGACATTAACAAGTATTTTCAAAAAATGGTGAAGATATACTTCGAGATCGGTGGAGACATCAATCTGAAGCAAGCCTTTGTCTCATCCTTTCCAAAGTTGTTGGCAAGCCAAACCATGACCATCATTGAAGAAAAGTTTCAGTCCATAACAATCCCATAAGTTAGCTACATCAGGCAAGCTATCTTCGTCGCATTGTATGACATTTGTACGAAGCGCTCTTCCCTAAAACAAATTTATAAAACACAATCCAGCGCTTGAGAAAGCATGCCACAAATTTGATCTGATCACCAAATCGGGATGTTCCTACCACATATCTAAGTGACGAAGAAGATTCAGGAGGTTTAGATGGCCAAGAATTCCAGATGGGAAATCAAGATCCAGGAGGCGCACAAAATATTTCAGACAAAGGAGGCCATTAAATTTTCACAAAAAGAACATATTCTTTATTTACCACAAAATTGGACATTTCGCAAGTAATTTTCCTCAATCGAGGAAATCTGTCAAACTCTTGCAAGAAATTGAAGATTACACTGGCATACATCTCGAAAAAGAAGAAGACCTCGAGTCCATACTCTCTATGGACGATGAACCCACTAAAGACACCTTATTCTCTCTTGATATATACGAAGATCATGGTGATGACCACTATCAAATTTCAGAACTAGCAGCTAAACCTCAAGAAGAGATCAATGCTCTCATAGTCATCCCTCAAGTGGAACTCAAGGTTTATTCATCCAAATGGGATAAACCAACTCGAGTCATTGCTTTTATTGACACTGGAGCTCCTTGTTCACTCATGAATCCTGCTGTTCTCCCGGAAGATCAATGGGTGCCACACTTTAAGGATTTCAACACGGCATCAAATAAAATTTTGACTACCACTGTCATCACAAAGCACCCGATAACAAATGAGTTATTTCCAGGATTAAAGTACACAATGAAGCTGATAGGGTCCGATATACAAGGGAAAGATCTTATTGTTAGATTCGACATTGTTAGACAACTAAAATATAAACTCCATATAAGGGCTAATGGAATAACCTTTATGAAGCAATTTAAACCTTATTCTGAAATTCCAAGGCTATTATAAATCATCAATGATGAACAAATCAAAGAGATTGAACAAAATCTCATTGAGCATTCATGTGCTGAATCCTACAAGGATTTTATGAAGAAAGAGAAAAGCCCATTATGGATGAACGAAGAGTTTTATATCAAGCTCCCTTTCAAGAAGAAGGAAAACATCAATCCAACAAAATATAGTCATTCAGGCATGAATCCAGATCATCTTTAGCTCGCAAAGAAAGAATGCAAAGAACTTTTGGAATTTGATCTAATAGAGCCATCAGATTCACAATGGGCATGTGAAATATTTTATGTCAACAAAAGATTTGAGCATACAAGAGGAAAACTCAGGTTAGTCATTAACTACCAACCACTTAACCACTTCCTCCAAGATGATAAATTCTCTATCCCAAATAAACTCACTCTTTTCTCCCACTTAGACAAGGCCAAATATTTTTCCAAGTTTGATCTTAAATCTGGATTTTGGCAACCGGGAATCCACCCTGACGAAAGAGCCAAAATGGGATTTTGCATCCCTGATCATCACTTCCAATGGAAAGTCATGCCCTTCGGATTAAAAACCACGCCCTCCTTATTCCAAAATCAGATGATAAAAATATTCTAGCACACCCTCCATGCTCTTTAGTTTATATTGATGACATCCTATTATTCAGTGAAATATTAGAGGAACATGTCAACTTGCTTTGTCAATTTAAGGCATTGGTAACACAATATGGGATCATGCATTCAGCCAAAAAGATGGTTCTTCCTCAAAAGGAGATTGATTTTCTTGGAATGCATTTAGTCCAAGGTGCATACAGTCCAAGACCATATATATGCCAGGAACTACTCAAATTTCCAGATACCAACCTCACAACAAAGTAGATCCAACAATTCTTGGGTGGAGTAAATTATAAATGATATTTCATCCCAAATATCTCTACATACATTTCTCCATTCACAGAGATGCTCAAGAAAATTATCCATCATGGGAAAAGAAACAAGATGAAGCAGTCAGAAAAATAAAGGAGATATCTAAAAATATCAAGTCCCTCTACATCCCTTCAGAATGCAAGAAGATACTACAATCTGATGTCAGTAATGAATATTGGAGTGTCATTCTATTTGAAGAAAAATATGGCTAGAGGAAAATATGCAGATATGCCAGCGGAAAGTTCAAAGATGTCGAACAAAATTATCACTCCACTTTCAAGGAAATTCTTGCAGTAAAGAATAGAATCAAGAAATTCAATTTTTTTCCTTATTCATATAGAATTTCTGTTAGAGATGGATATGAAGACCTTCCCAAAAATGATCCAGATAAATACAAAAATTATTACCAATCCTCAGATTCTCAGATAGGCTCAATGGTTCTCTCCATACAAGTTTCAAGTCAAGCACCTGAAAGGAAAGGATAGTATTCTTGCAGATTTTCTGTCTAGACCAGAAGAATTCTCAAAGGGATTTTCCCAGCGAAGATGATGTAAAAAACAAAAGTTAATCAACCACACCTTCATGTTTTCAAATATACCAGGAACAAGTTCATTGAAACCAACATATCATCCATTGGAGTTGTTCAACCTTATGGACCCCTTTTATCCATCAATTTTAATGGAAAGAAAAACTTATTATGAGCTCCAAGTTTTTCGGCGACATCGAGGATCAATTCTTAAGCCTTATGGGGTTAATCTAGAATATCTATTTTGCCATATATTCATAGCACAATCCGAGGATTTTCCATAAGAACTATTATGGTTTTTTTGTACCTATGCCATTAGTATTATATTTTCATGAAATTCTAATGCAACGTCTTCAAGGATTTTGATAACATTGAACCAACTCTTAAATTACTTTTACTATGGTTAAAGCCTAGAAAATATTGGATAAAATGTTTCAATGTTTTCTACAAAGGCATTATTCTGGTGGAAATTTCTCGTGTCCATTTTATCCATGGAAGAAGAATATAGTAAATCTCAAAGAATTATCATCCAGCAAAACAGGTGCATCCTGAGAGAGATATGGCCAAAAGATTAGGCAAGCTGGAATTATACTAGCACTCATCCTCACTAGGAAAGGGTCTGGGAAGCAACAAAGGAATATCAAACCCCATACGCAGTCATCCGAGAAAAAGATCACTCACGACATCTCCAGATTAAGGTTGCAAATTACATCTCTCAATCCAAAGGAGAAAGAACATAGCGAAGAAGGACCGTCGAGTTCCATGCGTTACTACACAAGGTCTTTAAAAAGATGCCTAGAAGACAAATCCTGAGGATCAATGAAAAATTATTATCTAAATCCCTGTTAATCCCACCATGATCCCACATTACCTACCAAAAAAACCTTAAAAAATCATATACACATGCCAAGACAAATTTGCACATCTTTCCATACTATCCGAGCCCTATTTACACATGCTTCCACATGCTTCGAAATGTGCAACACCCTACTTTCACATGTTATCACATGCTCCCGCATACTTTCACATGCTATACCATGTATATTTCACCTCTTTCACATGTTTTCATGAGCTTTTGAGTTGCTTTGCCCGAGGTCCTTCACATGCCAAAAGGGACTCACTTGTAGATACGTTTGCCATGTAAGATAGGTTTATTTTATAATGTAAGTTTGTCTTGTAATAACCTCCCAGTCCTATATAAAGGAGGCCATGTAGTAGTTGTAAGATCATCTTGTAACCTTTGTAAATCTTTGTGATATATTACATATGAGTTCTTTCTAAACTTCCCTCTTGTTTCTTTTGAATGGATGGAAAGGCCGATCCATGTATCAATACTGACATCTCTCACATAAGCTAGATACGCGTCATACCCCTTCTCAACATACGCTGAGCCTTAAGGAATGAAATAACTCTACTAGAAGTATGATCTAAGGTACCCCTCCACTCAACACGCGGCACACCTGGCATAGCCAGCGTCACAGTTTTGACGTGACAATCAAGAAGAGCATAATCGAGAAACAACCAGTCCATGCCCAGAATAACATCAAAGTCTACCATGCTAAGCAATAATAAATCGGCTTTGATCTCAAAACCACTAAGAGCAATCAAAAACGATCGATAAACGTGTTCCACAACAAAAGAATCTCCAACAGGAGTAGAAACATAAATAGAAGAATTCAAAGAATCCCGAGATACTCCCAAATACGAGGCAAAATAAGAAGACACATAAGAATAAGTGGATCCTGGATCGAATAGAACCAAAGCATCTCTGTGACAAACTATGATAGTACTTGTGATGACAAAATTAGAGGTGACAATCTCAGTATGGGCAGGAAGGGCATATTATCTGGCCTGGCCACCCCTCGAGGGCGACCTCTACCTCCCCGACCTCCACCTCTAGCCTGCTGAGCAGGTGGGGTAGCAACTGGTGCTGTGATCATGGCCTGAGAACTCTGCGGGGCATGCTGTGGCTCTGTGGAGGTACATCCTCCTAAGTCCGGGGCAATCCCATACCATATAGCATGTGTCATCATACTCAAAACAATTTCTAAGAAAACTTGGCAGTTGTAACTGACTCAGGCCAGGTCTGCTGGACTGACCACTAGAAGCACCCCGTGCAGGAGGCACACTGGATACTGGAGGTGCATAATAAGGCTCTTATGGTCTGGGAGGAGCTGGAATACCACTGGTTGTTGGAAGATCTGAATGAACAGAGAGACTCATATAACCCCTACCATGACGACCTGCAACTGGGGCACGAGCACCAAAATAATGGCCTGACTCTCGAGACCTCTTTGCCTTCCTCTCCTCTCTATCCCTAGCATACATACCCTCAATCCTCCTAGCAATTCTCACCACCTACTGATAAGAAATATCTATCTCGAACCCCGAGCCATGCTAGAACTAATGCTGGGTATTAGCCTCTCAATAAACCAGCGAACCTTTTCACGAATCGTAGAAACCAAGGCTAGTGCATGTCTAGCCAAGTCAGTGAAATGGACAGCATACTCCGAGACAGTCATAGTACCCTGGCGCAAACTCTCAAACTCTGCGCGTCAAGCGTCCCTGAGACTCTGGGTAACATACTCCTTCGTGAACATATCTGAAAATTGAGCCCAAGTCAGGGAAGCTGACTTATTCGTATTGTCTAACACATAATCACGCCACTACTGATAGGAAGCTCCTCGAAGCTGGAAGGTAGTGAAGGAAACCCCACTCGATCATGATATACCCGTGGTACGGAGGATACGGTAGCACTCCTCAAGAAATCCAAGGGCATCATTTGAGGCTAGCCCGCTAAATGTAGGAGGCTGATAGTTCTTAAACTTCTCAAGCCTCTTCTGCTCCTCCTCTGAAGTTACTTCCCCCTCTTTGGGCTGAGCTGGGGCTACCGGCTGTGCAAAGATAATCTCTGGAACCTGATCAACATTCACTTCTGCTCAGGAGTGCGGTCGGTGGGAGTTTGTGCTCCTTCCCCGGCCTGGGATGTAGCTGCAGTAAGGGGAAGCAACCTTGCCTGAGCTAGAGTGGTGTACATAGTCATAAACTGCGCCAAAGTCTCCTAGAGTGTTGGAGTAGTAGTAGCAGACGTATCAAGTGTCTGGACTCTGCCTGGAACTGCTGGTGGCACCTCGGTGGCAGCCTGCGTAGGTGCTCTGGCTGCACCACGAGCACGTCCTCAGCCTCTACTCCGGCCTAGTCCTCTGACGGCTCCAATAGGGGGCGCGGGTGCCTGATCATCATAGGTAGCACATGTCCTCACCATCTGTGAGAGAATAGAAGACAGAAGTTTAGAATTATGATATCAAAATTTTGCACGATAAGGAAATCAAATGAAGTGGAATTTTTCCTAACAGTTACATAGCATCTCGTAGATAAGTACAGGCGTCTCCATACCGATCCGCGAGACTCTAATAAACCGGCTTGTGATTCATGACTCCTAAGAACCTAGTGCTCTGCTAGCAACTTTTCATGATCCCAGTTTTCCCTGCATGAACTATCGTGACGGCACCTAGTTGCTACAACTAGGTAAGCCTAACAAATGCGGAAAGCAAAACAAATTGCGGAAGAAAGTAATTTAAAAACTAAAACAACAAGGTTAAACAGTGTTTAAGATACTGCCTAACATATAACAGTACAAAATCTCAATTTAACACTCCCAAAATCTGGATCCCCATGAATTACAAGCTAAAAGATTACATAATAAACTCTAACTCCAGATTGTCTACCAACAAGGGAAAATACAAAGAGGGCTATACTAGTATTGAGAATAAAAAGGGACTCTTCGGTCTGCAGACGTGGCAGGTATACCTTGGGGTCTCTACAAAATGCTTCGCCTCAAGCGTGATAAGTCTGAATGGAAGTATCTAGATCTGCACATGAAAACATGCGCAGGAAGGGCATGAGTAAACCACAGTTGTACTCAGTAAGTGCCAAGCCTAACCTCGGTCGGGTAATAATGAGGAAGGTCAGGGACCTACTTAGGTTAAAGGGAATACAATATATAATAGTGTAGAGTAAGACGGTATACTTAAGTGCAACAGTAAAAAGTAACACAGTATAATGATAAAGATAACAACAATTACAACCGAGAAAATAATGTAGAAAGAATACAGCTCAACATAGAAATGGCAACCGGGGGTCTACCAAGATACTGCCTTGTAGCCCCCAAATGTAAATATCTAGCAAACCAGGAATGTACAAGGATACCATCCTGTAGCCCCCAAAAGTAAATGTCCAGTGGATCTCCTGGGTGTCGCCCCGTAGTCCAACTAATAGTGCGCCGGGGATCTACCTGAATCTCGATCCGTAGTCCCCAAAGGGGGGAACTCCCCTTAGAATTTAGTACTCTTTTTGATATATGTGCGCCGTGTTCGTGAGATGACAAATGCATACACGGGCTGTTTGTTGCAAAACTCCATTTTTCATTAAGTAAAATACATTTTTCCCTTTAACTGAGCTACACTAGCTTATGTAATTATCTTGTTTAGTTTAGAACAACATGCCTATGTGTCTTAATTGCTTATCTGAACTTTGTTCAGCAAGCTTAGTGAATTTTTTGCTTCTTCTATGAGTTGCACTTAGTCTAAATTATAGGATTCTGTGTTGCAGTTGTGTTTCTATTATTTGAACATCATGTTTACTTTGGGAATACAGAACAGTATACAGGGAGATCCCCCTGTACTGTATATTTACTTTGGGACTATGAAACGGTATTCTAGGAGATCCCCCTGTACCTCATATTTACTTTGGGACTACTGAACGTATTCAGGGAGATCCCCCTTGTCACACCTCCTTTTTAACAACCGAAGGTTTTAATACACCCCGTGAAGGGCGTAATAAAGGAGTTTTTCCAATTTAAGGAAAATCAAAACGGGATTCATTTTTATTTTAAAGTTCAGAGTCGCCACTTAGGAAATTTATGGTGTCCCAAGTCACCGGTTTGAATCCCGAATCGAGGAAGGGTTTGACTCTGTTTACAGTTTGCGATCTAGAAATCCGGATAAGGAATTCTGTTAACCTGAGAGAAGGTGTTAGGCACTCCCGAATTCCGTGGTTCTTGCACGGTCGCTCAACTGTTGTATTTGATTTTATTTGATTCCCATATATATATTCTACTTTTATGTGCTTTTAATAATCCGCTATTATTGTTGAATTTTTTACAAGAATTGCAACGTCGTAAAAATGCATCTCGGACCACACCATACCAGTACGCCTGTGGCCTTTAACACATTTCGACTTCGTTGAGATTTAGATTTGGGTCACATAAATGTGCACCCGTATTTAGGAAAGTAATATTATTAAAGTCGGGCCTAAAGAGTCTATCGTGTTATTATTTTGAAAAGCCATGAAATTCACTAAATGGCTTATCCGGATTCTAAGTATTTTTCATATAACAATTATTGAGGGCCCCGCAATTTGTACTTTTATTTGGCGAGGCTCACCCCATTTTTGTTATTAAAGGCCATGCTTAAAGTGACTAAATTTTCTATTGGTTTTTGCATCTAAAATGAAGGAAAAGTCCTAGTAAATTTTGTTATTGATTGATTTATCACCATTGGACTCCAAAATGAATCCTACAAAGAGAATTCACGCAGGCCCAAACTAACACATGGTCAATCACAAACTTTGGTTCCGGCCCAATCGAAGAGGTAATTAAATATCGGATCTAGGCTTGTATTAGGTAAGATCATAAGATTCCACCAAAACAAAATCCTAACTCCTGAAAGTATAAAGCTGAATTGGTTTCAAATTACTTCAAGAGTGTTCAAATAATATTGTGATGATTAACAGAAAACTGTTTTTCTTTTTATTTTAGATTCAAGTTTAATTATCAACTCTTGGATTTACGAGTTCTGGTCGTTACTACAGTACAATTCTAACAAGAGGAATAGTTTTTAAAATCAAAACTGGCTATCATTGAATTATAAAGAATTATTATTGCTGAAGCATCTGAAGTTATTACTTTACTTGCTATTTTCACGATTGAAATTGTATTAACTATCAAAGTAAATTGTGATCAGTGAAAGGTCTCCAGATCTCATTATATACTAACTGTTCTAAGCCATTTTAGATCTAATAGTTATTTTACTAACTCAGTACCTTCTAAAATTTTAACTGAAATATTATTACAAAAATGAATATCAGTTCTGATATGGTAGTGAAACAGTCCATTAATTACAGTCCAGTACAACTTTGGCTAAACTATCAAATACAGGTTTGACGTTTAATATTATGTCTATACTAATGTGATCAAATTAATAACAAACATGCTTTCATATTTCAAATGTGAATAGGTTTTTCTCGTATTTTTTCTTCCATTGTATTTCAACTCAGCAACGTAGCTACAGCAATGAAGTCAAGAATTATATACCTGGAAATGAAATGAAAATTCAATGAGATTCTAGGTTGACTTGAACAAAATAGGGATCAACAACAGTAATAACAGTCAGCAATCAACAGATACAACTTTAATTAACACCAGATCTCAACCACAACAAGGATAGACCAACAGAAAACCAGGCACTTGACTAATATAATGTAATTTCACCAATACTTGACAATTAGAACCAAATAGCTTTCAGATTGATATGAGAACTAATGAAACAATGGGATTTTGAACTATTTATACTATTTTTTGGTATTTTTGAATTTTAGAAATGAAGAACTTCGAAAGTAAAGACTTAGAATTGCAGGAATGCTTTCAGGAAGATTTCAGATTGCAAAACTTATTGAAGGAGGCCAAATGAGGCCTATTTATAGAGTGGAAAGAGAGGGAAATTCAAAACTTCAGAATTTATCAAATAGTCCCCCTTTTATTTCAATTGTACCCTTATTATTTTCTAATTAATCGATTGTTACCCCTTTATTAATGCAGAAATATCCCTATTCCCCTATCTAGAATGTTCCATTCCAATGTTTTTACCCTTCTACCCCCACCTCTATTTGGTATTTACTGAATTGTCATTTTATATTGCCCGGATTACCCCTATCTCCTAAGGCTAATTACATTTAAACCCTTTATTGTACCCCAAATTGCCCCTGAATTCTAATTAGATTTACTAAAATACCACTCTGCCTGTAACCTTTTTACCCCTAACATATTAGCTAAATTCAGAATCAAATACTAACAGCTATAACCAATCGAATCAAAATAAACTAACAATTCAAACAAAATTATTTCTAAATAATTTTTAGAATCAATTTAAGAACTAACGATAATCAGAATCGAAAACAATTCTAAAACTAATCAAAATGTCCAATAATTAATTCTATTAATACTCTAATTTCTAAATAGATTATTTATTTAAAATCCTATGTCAAATCTAACAGTATCAAAATTTTATTGATTTTATTTCAACGAACAAAAATTCAAGACAATAATCAGAAAGCTTTGAATCATTTTTATTAGACACAAAAAGAAACAAACACATGCATACACAGAAAAATCAAAAGAAAGAAAGGAAGAAAAATACTTAGCTTTTACTTATTTTTTCGATAGTTTTTTTTTTCTTTTCTTCTTTTCCTTTTAAGGACTAACTCCGGCATCCAGGAGGCCTTATACGGCCCTTTCTTGAAGTTTTGGTCGCCGACAGACTTCTCTTTAATGTTTTTGGGTTTTCCAGTGGTATTTGAGACTTAAGGGCTTCAGAATAGGGCTTAGGACATCAAGGGGTGCCTCTGGTGTGATTTTGGTTTAATTTGGATGAAGGGTTGTTCGCCGGAACTAGGGTTCCGGCGATACTAAATTGGATATTCGACGGAATCTAGGCTTATTTGAGGAAAACGAGTTAGAGGGGTGGGAAGAGGAGATCACGACGGCTTTGTGGTGAAAATTTGGGGACGATTGGTATAAATGGTGTTTCCCGCCGGTAGGGTTCCGGCGGGATCAGAGAAAACTATGGCGGCTGGGGCAAAGGGAAAGACGGAGGGTGCAAAATGTTTCTGATTCTTTTAGTATATGATATATTAAAAGGTAAGGATTATTTACAACCATTGGATTGACCAAATTGGACGGCTCAGATTATCTGGCATTCATACGACGCCGTTTCATTTTATTGAGAGGAAAGGCCATGGCCGTTAGATCAAGTGAACGAACGACCCAGATTGATGTTACAAAAACGGTGTCGTTTTGATTTCTTGGCAGACCAGGTGAAACTATCTTTTGGGCCTGGACCATTTTTGCTCTTTTGGGTTATTAATTGGTATTAATTCTTGTATTAGCCCAAATTTTTTGTATTGTATTTTTGTATTATACTTTTCTTTTGTATTTTTGTATTTTCTTTTTCTTTTGTATTTTTGTATTTTCTTTTCTTTTTATTAAATTGTTTATACTAATTAATATCTATTTATGGTAATTTTCAATTAAAGCACAAAAATGCTATTTTTTGATTTTTCTTTAAAATGAATTAACACTAAAATTGTAAAATTAAACCCCCTAATGTGTATGCATATTTTGTATTTTTAATATGAATTATTATGCTACTAATTAACAAAAAATGCCACAAATATCAACAAAAATTGAACAAATCATTTTGTTTGGTTTTTAGGAATAATTTGCTTAGGGCAAAAATCACGTGCTCACAGCTGCCCCTCTTTGCTCGGAAACACGAAGAGTTTTCGTGCAAAGACAAGTGAGCGGTAATGAAGGATTTTTGCCCATTCACATATTCTATGTGAAGCATTTTGAAAAGTTTGACCGCACCCTGCTTCAGAGGTTGCCTACATATCCCGGGCTAAACGGGAATCAGGTCAGTGTAGTTCAGGAGTGTTTGGTAGCTGGGACTACCATGAAGCTGTGATTTCACTGCTGTTGCTTCTGTTACTACTTGCTGACCCCCTTATTACACCATGTAAAAATAAAAAGAAGCTAGCCGAGGCTATGCCCTATGATTTACAAAAATCTTATCTAATGCCTGGTATCTTGTGTTCTTGTATTGCCTTGATCTTGCATCTTGTATTCTTTCAGTGAGATTTTGACTATTGCCTTGACTGTGTTTTGAAATATGTGTCCATTCTTCAGGTGAACTCCTGCTTGCAACTGCTTGAAAAAGTATTCCCTTGTTCTTCAGGTGGGTGCCTGCTTACGATTGCTTTGAAAAAGTATTCCCTTGTTCTCCAGGTGGGTTCCTGCTTAAAAATAGACAACCAAAGAAAATTTTCTGCCCCAGTATGGTGATTGGGCATATCATGTTATCAGATATTAAAATCCAAAGCTAAAATTCAGATTGTACTTCCCTTGTTTTCCAGGTGGG
>MU726265.1:9496-21256 GCA_026770625.1 Nicotiana glauca | reverse complement strand
AATTCAAACAAAATTCCTAAGTAAAAAATGTAAAAAACCAAAATTAAACACTAATAATCTTAACTTAATTTATACTAAAAATCAAACTTAATAAATACCCATTTTACTTTAAATAAAAATCAATCACACATAATTAAATATCAAATCACACAATTTTGACATTAAGCACTCAAAAAAAACACACAATGCATTATTTTTTACGATTTTAATTTTCTTGTAAATAAAACTTAATTTCTCCTAAAAAAATATAAATGTAAACGCAACATTTTTTTTTGTATTTTATATTAGTTCAACAAATAACACGCACAAGGAAAGGCAAACAAATACGAAAAATAACACAAAAAATCAACATAAAACAAATAAAATATTTTATTTTGGTTTTTCTGGGAGTAATACACTTATAGGGCAAAAATCACGTGCTCACAAATATGAGTTGTGGTCTTATTTGCTATGTGCTAAGTGTTGACTATGACGTATGGGTGTGGTGACGAGTATCAATACGTTGGTGTCAAACATGCCCGTGAGTCTTATACTATAATTGTTGTAACTCCGTTATGTATTTTCCACGCTTAATATGATAATTATAAATATTGAACAAGGTTTATGAACGTATTCTTGTTAATTGACCATTATGAAGCATCGACTCAAGTTGAGATTTATGTTGTGAAGTAATTGTGGAAATGATATGAGATATATTGTTGATTCCCTTGCCGAGATGTTATTGTTTATGATATTATTTCCCTTGCTAGGATGTTATTGCTTATGATATTATTTCCCTTGCCAGGAAATTATTATTATACTATTGTTCCCTCGTCGGGATTTTTTTGTGATTGGTGTTGATTTGTATATTGGGATCGTGTTGCATGCTGCAACAGTAATATATGGGATCGAGACACACGCCACAACAAGGAGAAATAAGGGAGAGCATATGGGGTCGGGTTACACGCCGCAACATTATTACATGATTTAGGATCGGGTTTCACGCTGCAACAGTATTATACGAGTGGGATTGGGTTGAACGCCGGAGCAAGAAAAGGTGAAAGTGAACATTGATTTGTAACTATTTTCCTTATTCTTGCTGATATGAAATTATGGTGTTCTTTATGATTCTTTACTGAAATCCTATTAGTACTTGATATTACCCGCAGCATGTTCCCCTTCCCATCTTTAACTGCTAGTTTACGTTATTACTATTCGCCGTATATGCTTCAACTACACAGGTTTATTTGGTAGTATTTTCCTAGCCTCATCAGTACTTTGTTGAGGTTAGGCTCGACATTTACCAGTATATGGGGTCGGTTGTGCTGATACTACACTCTGCACTGTGTACAGATCCCGGTACTGAAGCATTTGGACCACAGTGAGGTTGCTGCCTTCAGTACATCGGAGACCCGAGGTAGTCATGCAGGCGTCCGCAGCCTTGGCATCCCCTTATATTATTTTCATTATGTTTTTATTTACTTTAGAGACAGAATTGTATTTTTCTATTCAGACTAGTGTTTGTAGCATTCATAGATGGTCTGTGACATTGTGACACCAGTTCTGGGTAGAGTTGTATTTTGGATTTTGTTACTAATATTTAGTTAAAACCAGAGTTCATCTTTCGCATTTCTTTTATTATTATTATTATTATTATTCTGCTATTGATCACATGTTAATTTGAAATTGTAAAAAGGTTAATAAAAATATGTAACACTTGGCTTGCCTAGCTTTCACGAGTAGGTGCCATCACGACTCCGGAGGGTGGGAAATCTGGGTCGTGACAAGTTGGTATTACAGCTCTAGGTTTCTTAGGTATGAGGGATTGGTATGGAGACATTTTTGTTTATCCCCCAGAGGCTACAGAGTTAGGAAAAACTTTACATCTATTCTTTCCTATCGTGCGACTTGATTTCTCAATGTTAATTGAAATTCTACTCTATTCTTTCACAGATGGCGAGAACACGCATTGCTTCATCAGCTGACCAGCAACCCCAGCCCTCAGTGCAGCTCTTGCGAGGGGTAGAGGCCAAGTCAGCGCTAGGTCCCGAGGCACAGGCAAAGCTCAGCCTAGAGCTTGAGCAAAAGCACTAGCGGTGGAGCCTCAGTTTGAGTTTAACGATGAGGTTCCAGCCCAAATAGTTCCAGAAAGGACCATCTCAGGCCCCAGAGGGGGTCATCGCCACCCCGGTACTTCAGGATGCTCTGGTCCATCTAGTAGGCCTTAAGAGAGCGTCACTCAGGCATGCATATTTCCTGTAGCACCAACTGTCTCTTATACCGGAGGAGGAGCCCAAACTCCCCCTACTCACACTCCAGAGCAAATTGCTCCCCAGTTTCAGACTCCAGCAACTTAGCGAGCTGAAGTAGTTCGGTTAGGAGTTGTGGCACAGATTGGTGAGGGGCCAGCTACATCTGCTAATGCTTGTGGAGGTTGGACAGGTTCACCATGATTTTTACTACCACTTTTGGCGGTACATCTTCTGAGAATCACCTGGATTATTTGGACAACTATCATGAGGTTCTATGGAACATAGGGATAGTGGAGACCAATAAGGTCGACTTTACTGCTTTTCATTTGTTAGGATCCGCCAAGACTTGGTGGAGGGATTATTGTTTGTCTAGACCAGCTCGATCACCTGCTTTGACTTAGGATTAATTTTCTTAGCTAATTTTGGAGAAGTTTTTTCCTATCACTCAAAGGGAGAACTATCGGAGGCAGTTTGAGCGTCTCTAGCAGGGTTCTATGATCGTCACTCAGTAAGAGACCATATTTATTGACTTAGCTGGTCATGCTCTTCTGATACTTCCCGCAGAGAGAGAGAGAGAGAGAGAGAGAGAGAGAGAGAGAGGAGGTACAATGAGGGACAGTTCAGCCTATTCGATTGTAGATGGCTAAGGAGATGGGGAGCGAGATTTCTATTCAGGATGCGGCTAATGTGGCCAGGAGAGTTGAGATGGTTCTATCATATGGGGGTGGTCCTAATAATAGGCCCCGTCATTCTAGTAGATCAATGGTGCCTCGTCTGGAGGCAGGGGTTATTTGGTAGGAGGCACCCTTCCAGGATGTTTCATTCAGCACTAAAGCTTCTCATGGTGCTCGAAGTGGGCGAGGTTCTTATGTACCTCCTTCAGGACATCCAGCTCCTATTAGAGCACCTCCTATTCAGAGCTATTATCATGGTCATCCGGCCTACCAGTGTCAGTCTCAGTTTCCTCAGACGCAACACTCAAGTGGATACTTTGAGTGCGGTGAGTATAGTTATATTCGGAGGGCTTATCGGAGATTAGTGGGTGCTCAATTGTAGCATCAGGGTTCTCGTGCCATGGTTCAAGAACCGGGTGTTCCACTGTCCGCTCAGCCAGCTAGAGGTGGAGGTAGAGGTATTAGAGGTGGAGGTATATATATTAGAGGTGGAGGTCAGGCCGCTAGATGTGGAGTCCTGCCAGCAGGAGGCCGTCCCAGGGATATAGTTAAGAGTGGTAAGGCCAAGCCCCGATGTTATACTTTTCCAGCCAGGCCAGAGGCTGAGGCCTCCGATGTAGTTATCATAGGTACTATTCTGGTTTGTAGTAGAGATGCTTCAGTTCTATTTGATCCATGGTCTACATAATCCTATGTGTCATCTTATTTTGCACCATATTTGGTCATGCCTAGTGATTCTTTGAGTGCTCCTATATATGTGTCAACATCGGTGGGTGATTCTATTGTGGTAAATCGTGTTTATCACTCATGTATAGTTGTTATTGGGGGTCTTGAGACCCGAGTAGATTGGTTACTTTTGGATATGGTCGATTTAATGTCATATTAGGGATAGATTGGTTATCACCTTATCACGCTATCTTGGACTGTCATGCCAAGACTGTGACCTTAGCTTTGCCCGGTTTACCTTATTCAGAGTGCAGAGGGAATCTTGGTCATTCTACCAGCAGTATTATCTCATATCTGAAGGCTTGGCGTATGGTTGATAAGGGATGTTTGGCCTATTTGGCGTATGTTCGTGATTCTAGTGTCGAGGTTCCTTCTATGGATTTTGTGCCTATTGTTCGTGAGTTTCCAAAGGTATTTCCTTCAGACCTGCAGGGGATGTCACCCCACAGGGATATTGACTTTACATTGATTTGGCTCCAGGCACTCAACCCATTTCCATTCCTTCATATCGCATGGCTCCGCCAAAGTTGAAAGAATTGAAGGAGCAGCTGCAAGACTTGCTTGATAAGGGCTTTATTAGACCTAGTGTCCCGCCTTAGGGTGCGCTGGTGTTATTTTTTAAGAAGAAGGACGGATTGATGAGGATGTGTATAGATTTTTGGCAGTTGAACAAGGTCACAATCAAGAATAAGTATCCATTTCCAAGAATTGATGATTTGATTGATCAGCTTCAGGCTGCCAAAGTGTTTACGAAGATTGATTTGTGATATGGCTACCATCAGTTGAGGATTAGGGCATCCGATGTCCCTAAGACAGCTTTCCACACTCAGTACAAGCTTTATGAGTTCTTGGTGATGTCATTTGTGTTGATGAATGCCCTAACAACTTTTATGGATTTAAAGAACCAAGTGTTCAAGCCTTACTTGGATTCTTTCGTGATAGTCTTTATTGATGATATTTTGATATATTCACGTATCTGAGAGAAACATGAGCAGCATCTTCGAGTCATTCTCCAAACTCTGAGGGACAGTCAGTTATATGCTAAGTTTTTGGAAGTGTGAGTTCTGGTTGAGTTCAGTTGCATTCTTGGGTCACGTTGTATCAACAGAGGGTATTCAGGTGGATCCGAAGAAGATATAGGCAGTCAAGGACTGGCCTAGACCCGCATAAGCTATAGAGATCCAAAGTTTCTTGGGTTTGGCAGGCTATTACCATCAGTTTGTGGAGGGTTTTTTTATCTATTGCAGCCCCGATGGCCAAGTTGACCTAGAAGGGTGCCCAGTTCAGGTGGTCGGACGAGTTTGAGATGAGCTTTCTGAAGCTCAAGGCAACTTCGACTACGGCACATGTGTTGGTTTTGCCCACAGGTTCAAGGCCATATACAGTTTATTGTGACGTATCTCATATTGGACTTGGTACGATATTGATGTAGGATGGAAAGTCATTGCGCATAATTCGCGACAGTTAAACATTCAAGAGAAAAATTATCTAGTTCATGATTTGGAGTTAGCAACCATTGTTCACGCGCTGAAGATTTGGAGGCATTATTTATATGGCATGTCATGTGAGGTGTTCACAGATCACAAGAGTCTGCAGTATTTGTTCAAGAAGAAGGAGATAAATTTGAGGCAGAGAAGGTGGTTTGAGATATTGAAAGACTATGATATCACCATCTAATATATCACCCGGGGAAGGCCAATGTAGTGGTTGATGCTTTGAGCAGAAAGTAAGCCAGCATGGGCAGTCTTGCATATATTTGTGTCAGAGGATTGAGATTCCTGAGTAGAAGTGGGAGTGTATCATTATAGACTTTGTTGTTGGACTCCCACGGACTCAAAGGAAGTTCGATGCAGTGTGGATTATTATTGATAGGCTGACCAAGTTAGCACATTTCATTTCTGTGGTAGTTTTCTAATCTTCTGAGCGGCTGGTAGAAATTTATATTCGGGAGATTGTTCGTCTTTATGGTGTGCCCATGTCTATCAATTCTGACCAAGGTACGTAGTTCACCTCACATATTTAAAGAGCAGTTCAGGGTGAGTTGGGCACACGGGTTGATTTGAGCATAACATTTCATCCTCAGATGGAAGGACAGTCCAAGCGTACTATTCAGATTTTGGAGGATATGCTTCGAGCTTGTGTTACTAACTTTGGAGGCTCGCGTGATCAGTTCTTGCCTTTAGTAAAGTTTGCATAAAACAACAGCTATCGATCGAGCATCCAGATAGATCCCTATGATGCATTATATGGTAGGCATTTTTGATCGTCGGTTGGGTGGTTTCAGCTGGGAGAGGCTCGGTTGTTGGGTACCAATTTAGTGCAGGATGCCTTGGATAAGGTTAAGATAATTCAGGATAGGCTTCGTACAACTCAGTCCAGGCAAAAGCGTTATACCGACTGTAAGGTTCGTGATGTGGCATTAATAGTTGGAGAGCGGGTGTTGCTTCGGGTGTCACCCATGAAAGGCATGATGAGATTCGGAAAGAAGGGAAAGCTAAGCCCTAGAGTCATCGTTCCTTTTGAGATTCTTGATCGAGTGGGAGAGGTGGCTTACAGACTTAAGTTGCCGTCGAGTTTATCAGCTGTGCATCCAGTGTTTCTTGAGTCCATGCTTCGGAAATATCACGGTGATCTATCCCACATGCTAGACTTCAGCACTATCCAGTTGTCACGACTCCAGTTCACCCTCCATGAACATGTCGTGAGGGCACCTAGTTCCTACAACTAGGTAAGCCTAACAATGTGGAAATTCAATATAACTCGCGGAAATAATTAATTAAAACTGAACATATGTAAAATAATAGTTGCATATAGGGCCGCTCGGCCTATACAACTCAAAGAAATGGGGAAGTCTATAACTCAATCCCAAAACCCAGAAACTCACGGGAAACACAGGCTAATAGAAAGGAAATACACTGCTCTAACTCCAGAATGTCTACACAACCGAAAGAAAGGAAGGTCATATACTAAAGCTGGAATAAGATAGAGACTTCTGGTCTGCGAACGTGGCATATATACCTCAAAGTCTCTGTTAGATTTCTTATCCGCGAGGATAGTACACCTGGTTGGAGGTACCTGGAGCTGCACATGAAAAACATGCACAGAATGGGCATGATTACACCACAGCGGTACTCAGTAATTGCCAAGCTTAATCTCGGTTGGGTAGTGATGAGGAAGGTCAGGGCCCTACTAAGATAAAATAAAATAATAAGGTTGACAACAGTATGAAACAAAAAGAAATAATGAGATACAGATATTGAGTAAATCGGATTACACAAAACAACATTTTATACGCAGAAAATAAGATAACACAGAGTAAACAACTCAATCCCAACACCAATAATGAGAATCTCCCAGGATACCTTCCTGTAGTCCATTTTATCAATCTGTCTGAGGAGCTCCCGGGATACTATCCCATAGTCCACCGTATGAATATATCTAAAGGATCTCCCGGCATACTGTCCCATAGTCCAACTATCAATATGTTGGGGGTTCTCCCAGGAATCTAACCTGTAGTCCCAAAGTAAATGTGCAGGGGGATCTCCCGGGAATCTAACCCGTAGTCCCAAAGTAAATGTGTAGGGGGATCTCCCGGGAATCTAACCTATAGTCCCAAATTAAACAAACAATCGGAATCCCACATCCGTAGTCCCAATGTAAATGCACAACCAAAATCAGAGAATATTCAAAAATGAAGTAAAACAATACAAAGCAATATATAATTCTGGCTTAACATGCTCCACATAATTACAATTAAGGCAAATTAAGTAAATAACTAAACATGATTTTCTATACTAGCACAGGCTATAATAGCAAGTAGAATAAAGCAAAAACGAAAGAAACTCAGTTCAAGTATTTTAAGTAAAAATTCAGGTTTTTCAACAATTAGCTCAAGTACGTGCTCGTCACCTCACGTACAAGGCATTCAATTTCCAAATATCACATCCTAAGGGACAAAGTCCCCCACAAAAGGTTAGACAAGGTACTTACCTCGAACAAGTGCAAGTCAACCCGAAACCACGCTTTTGCCATGAGAATCCGACTCCAAATGGATCAAATCTATTCAATTAAATTGCATATTGTAAATAATAATTCAACTAATTGATTCTACAATTAAATTCTAAGCTAATACGCGAAATTATGTAAAATGACCAAAATGTCCCTCGAGCCCACGTCTCGGAATCGGGTAAAATTTATATTTCCAGAATCCTCGTACTCTCACGATTCTAACCATATGAAAATCTCTCAAATCAGACCACAAATCGCCCCTCAAATCTCGAATTTAGAATTCAAAACTCAAGCCCTAATTTCTTACAATTTGGATAAATTCTCAAGGATTTCAAGGATGATTCTACAATATAATCATGTTTTTAACTCATAAAACTTTCCTCCAATCAATCCCAGTCGAAACCCGCTTCAAATGCTCCCAAGTAGCTCTCAAAATGCTCAAAAATGATGGAAAATGGGTTTGGGTTCGCGGATGAACTGTTTTTAACATTCTGTCAGGGCACTGTAGCTAACCCTATGCGATCGCATTAGAGCTCCAGCGATCGCCTAGAACAAAATTTCCGGGGCACTATAGCTAACCCTATGCAATCGCATTAGATCTCCTGCGATAGTATAGAACAAAATTTTCGGGGGCACTGTAGCTAACCCTATGCGATCGCGTTAGAGCTCCTGCGATAGCATAGAACAAAATTTCCGGGGCACTGTAGCTAACCCTATGCGATCGCAACTCCTGCTATGCGATATCATAGAGCAAAATTGCTCTGCACTTATTGCTGCATTTCTGCAGCATTTTACAACTTCAAAAATTCCCGTTAGCAATCCGAAATCACCCCGATGCCCTCGACACCTCAACCAAAAATACCAACACCTCCTAAAACATCATACAAACTTGTTCCAATCATCAAAATGCCTCAAACAATGCCAAAACCATCAAATTACATCGAATTCAAGCCTAAGTTCTTTTAAAACTTTCAAAACACACATTCGATCAAAAATCCAACCAAAACACGTCCGAATGAGATGAAATTCTGCACACATATCCCAAATCACCTAAGTAAGCTACAACAAGTCTTGAAATTCCATTCTGAGCCTCGGATCAAAATCTCACCTATCAACTGGAAATCGCCAAAATACCAACTTCGCCAATTCAAGCCTAAATTAGCTACGGACTTCTAAAATTCATTTAGAACACGCTCCCAACCTCGATATCACCTAACAGAGCTAATGGAACCATCCGATTTCCATTTCGATACCGTTTTCACATTGTTCCAACTACAAACCATTTTTCAACACTTAAGCTCTCATTTAGGGACTAAGTGTTCCAAAACTCTCCGAAACTCAACACCGAACGTCCCGGGAAACCAAAATAGCAGAAATAAACTTAGGGAAAACAGTTAATAGGGGATCGGGGCGTAAATTTCAAAAAAGACCGGCCGAGTCGTTACATCCTCTCACACTTAAACATTTGTTCTTCCTCGAACGAGCATAAAGAACATACCTGAAGTAGTGAAAAGATGGGGGTATCGGTTGTGCATATCCCGATCGGTCTCCCAAGTCGCCTCCTCGACCGACTGACCCTGCCACTGAACCTTTACGGAAGCAATGTTCTTTGATCTCAACTTTCTGAACTGTATGTCCAATATAGCAACTGGCTCCTCAACCTAAGATAAATCCTTGTCCAACTAGACTGAGCTGAAATCCAACACGTACGACGGGTCCCCCTGATATCTCCGGAGCATCGAAACATGAAATACCGGATGAACTCCTGCCAAGCTGGGAGGTAAATCAAGTTCATAAGCAACCTCTCCAACACACTTCAATACCTCAAAATGGCCAATAAACCTCGAACTCAATTTCCCTTCCTTCCCAAATCTCATAACACTCTTCATAGGTGAAACTCGAAGCAAAACCCGCTCTCCGAACATATATGAAACATCACGAACCTTCTTGTCTGCGTAACACTTTTGTCTGGATGAGGCTATATAGAGTCTATCTTGAGTCACTTTAAACTTTTCCAACACATCCTGAACCAAGTTTGTGCCCAATAATCTAACCTCAACCGGATCGAACCAACCCACCGAGTCTCTGGTGCGCATAATTAACCTGCTCACAGTTGGGACATCGAGCTACAAATCCGACTAGGCTCTGAAAGACACAACCTCACAACTGGCTAGTAAAGGCCTGAACATCCATCGCCATAGGTCTCTAGATACTGGTAGGTAAGACAAACTTCCAAAACTCTCTGCCTGTCGACTCAAAGCATAGGCCACTACATTAGCTTTGCCCGGGTAATACAGGATAGTGATGTCATAATCCTTTTGCAACTCTAACCACCTTCTGTGGCATAAATTTAGATCATTTTGCTAGAACATATGCTGCAAACTCCGGTGATCAATATAAATCTCACAAGGCACACCGTACAAATAATGACAGCAGATCTTCAAGGCATGAACAATAGCAACTAACTCAAGGTCGTGGACAGGGTAATTCTTTTCATGTATCTTCAACTGTCTGGATGCGTATGCAATTATCCTACCATCCTGCATCAACACCGCTCCAAGGCCAACCCGCAAAGCATCACAATACACTGTATAAGACCCTGAACCAGTAGGCAATATCAAAATTGGGGTCGTAGTCAAAGCTGTCTTGAGCTTTTGAAAGCTCTCCTCAGACTCCTCTGTCCACTGAAATGGAGCACCCTTCTGGGTCAATCTAGTCATAGGGGCTGCAATCGATGAAAACCCCTCCACAAAACGACAGTAGTAACCCGCCAAGCCAAGGAAACTGCAAATCTCTGTAGCCGAGGAGGGTCTAGTCCAACTCTGTACTGCCTCTATCTTCTTCAGATCCACTCGAATGCCCTCACTCGACACCACGCGGCCTAAGAATGCCACAGAATCCAACCAGAACTCACAATTTGTGAACTTTGCATATAACTTCTTCTCTCTCAGAGTCTGAAGCACTGTCCTCAGGTGCTGCTCATGATCCTCCCGACTTCGGGAGTATACAAGAATATCATCTACGAAAACAACCACAAACGAGTCGAGATATGGCCTGAACACATTGTGCATCAAATTCATAAAAGCTGCTGGGGCATTGGTCAGCCCAAGTGACATAACAAGAAACTAGTATTGACCATATCGAGTTCTGAAAGCAGTCTTCGGAATGTCTGGCTCCCGAATCTTTAGCAGATGGTAACCTGAGCACAAATCAATCTTAGAAGACACTTGTGCGCCCTGAAGCTGGTCAAATAGATCATTAATACGAGAAAAGGGATAACGGTTCTTCACTGTAACCTTATTCAACTGGCTATAATCGATACACATATGCATAGAACCATCTTTCTTCTTCATAAACAAGACAGGGGCACCCTAAGGTGATACACTGGGCCGAATAAAACCCTTATCAAGCAAATTCCTGTAACTGATCCTTCAATTTAACTAAGTGTTTCACCTCATCCTTAGTCCATAACCTTAGGACAGGATCCAAACTTCAAAATCTGCCATTCATCATAGGATCCAAATTCCACATCATCACACTGCATTAGTCTTATTTCAACACACTTCAACTTTTAATTGCGCTTAAATACTTCGAAATTGTTTTTCTTCAGGATGTTACATTCTACAACACTTAGGGTCATTCGTCCTCAAATGCACAACTTAACTTATCTTTTTCTTTGCACATCTTAATGTCTCAAATTCTTCTAACTCCCAAATTTTTTAGAAATTTCAGCTGAGCTTTCCCTGTAATTAGGCCTATCCACCTGCCAGAGTAACACCTAAACAATTCCTAACAACACATCCACAACCTAATGAAACACCACAATATATATATATATATATATATATCAGTAATACTAATCTGAGCATTTCAAGCATCACATTATCATAATGATATCTAGACATGAAACACATCATATGTATGCCCATAACCACGTCTCTGGCCATAAAAGTTGTTCATAAATTACAACATTACCAATTAGCCTTATGTTAACAAACATCTTATTTCAAACCTCCACTTTACTCACAACAAGGCATGGAGACCTCATAATTACTCACCCGAATTAATGAGTCACATTTATCGCCACCTGGGCGCCCGTCTCATAGGCTAAAACTCAATGT
>MU726260.1:0-14147 GCA_026770625.1 Nicotiana glauca | reverse complement strand
GCCATGCTATTAATGAAAATGATTATTTGACAATTAGATGTCATTGGATAAATGATACTACTTGTACGCAAAAACGCATTATCGCTTTTAGATATGATGAGGATTAGAGTCATACTGTCGCGTTTATAAGTAGTAATATTTGTGAAGTAGTTGAATTTTATTATCTAAAGCAAAAAGTATTGTGTATGTCTTTTGATAATGCTTCTAACAATAATAAATGCCGCAATTTCAATATTAAAAATGCATTTGCAACCACTNATATAAGGATGTTGTTGAAAAAATGCAAACAAAATTCAAAAAATATTTCTTTCCAATTCCTCCGATTTACTTAATTGGTGTAATTTTAAATCCTTCTATTAAGATGTCTGGTTGTCACCAATTAATGAATGCTTTATATATTTATATGGAGATTGGACCAACTGAAACCCCAGATTTATATCTCTATGAACATGCTAAATGAATATTTACAACAATTATATAATTATTATGAAAATGTAATTGATGATGCTGCTCGTGCTGTAGGCAATGTTAATCCCACTATGCACTGTACCACTTCTGCTACTGTGGATGATGAAGAAGACCTTGATAGTTTTAATATTTTTTTCTACATTTTCTAACACACAAACCAGTAGCAGGAACATTGATGAACTTCAATTCTACTTGCAGAAGCAAAAAGAGCCTCGCACAAAGGAATTTTCACCGTCGGGATGGTGGCATGAGAATGGAAAGCAATTTTCTGTTCTTTTCGCTATGGCTCGGGATGTGCTGAATGTGTCAATTTCTACTGTTGCATCGGAGAGTGCATTTAGCCAAGCAAGAGAACAACT
This sequence comes from Nicotiana glauca, assembly GCA_026770625.1. NCBI lineage: Eukaryota > Viridiplantae > Streptophyta > Magnoliopsida > Solanales > Solanaceae > Nicotiana > Nicotiana glauca. The sequence goes on along the minus strand of MU726260.1, from coordinate 13,320 downwards.
TGGAGACACCCGCCACTCATTGGGAAGCAATGCTTTGGAAGTTTTAGTATGTTTCATAGATTAGATTAGATCGGAACGAAGAAATCAAGGACACGAAGATGTTGATAGCCAAGAAGACGATGAACTTGGAGATATATTAACATATGGTAAATAATCCGAATTCAACACTCCAGAACAAGGTCAATCGGTTCATATTGATTATGAAGAACTTACTAAGGTAATGCAAAACCTTTGAATTTACTTGTTGTTAAAAATGTAAACTTTTCAATTTGTAAGTTTGAGTTATGAAATAAAAGTATTACCTGCAATAAGTGCAATTTTTCCCCATCTTCCTTGTATTCTTTATGTTAGTACTTTGTATTAATATAACTTACAATATTTATACAAAATTTCCAAAGAAAAAATTAAAAATACACTAAACACGGCCCTCGCTCGGCCTTCCAAACCATAACCCTTACGGTTCAATTTTTATCCGGATAAACCCGAACCCGTTAAACCCGTTAAGAACCAACCCGGAACCGGCTCGGACCGTAACCCGTACAGGTCCAAAAAATAGAGGCCCGACCCACCCGTTAAACACCCATAGTTTATGATTAGTATAAGAAAAATAGGGAGATTTTTAAAAATAGCCAGATTTACAACTGGTCGTTTAAAAATAGCCTACTTTCAAAAGTAATCGAAATTTAGCCACTTTTATGTAAGATAAATCTAAGCGAAAACACTGTTTAAAACCCGAAAAATACTCTAGTATATTATGCTGGAGTTCCAGCATAAGTATACTTGAACTCTAGCATATTATACTGGAGTTCCAGGATAGTATGCTGGAACTCCAGCATAATATGATGGAGTTCCAGCATAAATACACTAGAACTCAAGCATAATATACTAGAGTTCCAGCAAGTATAATGATCCGGTATAATATACTGGAGTTTGGAGCACCAGTGCTCCAGTCTCCAGTATATTATACTGGAGCCAGCAAAGTATACCGATCCAGCATAATATGCTGGAGTTCATACACAAGTGCACTGAACTTCAGTATATTATACTGGACCGGTCTATATTGCATCAAAATGGTGGCTATTTTTTATTGACTTGGTAAACGCTGGCTATTTTTGGTTGACCAGTCCGAAAACTAGCTATACCGTAAATTTAAACGAAAAAGTAGTAAAAGTGTTTGAATATTAAATTAAACTGAAATGTGTAGGCAGGTACTTAGGCCTCATTTTAAAAAAAAATTAAGATGTTTGAATTTGAATATCAAGATGTCACGATTCGAAATCATCACCATCGGGACTGTGATGGCGCTTAACATCACACTTGCTAGGCAAACCAATGTTAGAGATTTATTAGCCAATTCCTTTACATCTCAGTGTATAACAATAAGCAAGCTAAAACAAGTCGAAATGAACGCAGAAATAAATAAATAACAACTTTGGTTATATACTATTACTACCCGGTAATCCCGAGTCACAATTCACGAGCATTTTAAGATTTTACTACAAGTATTTGTCCGAAAGAAGAAATAATAGTTTGAAAAATAAATAAAACAATAAAGTATGAGGTATAGAATGGGACGCCAGGGCCTCCGGACGCCGACATGTCTACTTTGGGTCTACTAGCTAATAAATCTTATAGCCAACCTCTCGATCAGCTCGAACCAGCTCCAAAATATGCACAGGAAGTGCAAAGTGCTGTATCAGTACAATCGATCCCATGTACTAGTAAGTGTCGAGCCTAACCTCGACGAAGGAGTGACGAGGCTACAGCATAGAAATCATATTATAACATGCATACAATATATATAATAAAAGCATAAAGAATGATAGGGTAAAATAGAGCAGTAACTTGCAAGAAGTGAATACAGTTCTCGAAGCATATCATCCGTGTTCAACTACTACCAATCCTTAAGGGCAATTTAAGACTAACGTATAGCTAAAACAATAAAGGAAAAGTATAAACACATATGTTGTTGCGGCGTGCAACCCGATCCCACCATACATCTCATATTCCTCCCTTATTTACTCTTATTAACATAAACAACTGAATATAAGTAAAAGTGTTGCATCATGCAACCCGATCCCACCTTATCAAAATAATCACATTCACAATTCACCCTTATTGTACCACAATTCACCCTTATTACACCTATTGCGGCATGCAATCCGATTCCCCCATATCGGTATTAGTTATTCAGTACGTACAATAATTTCACAATTCAAATCACATAACCCTTCATAAGGCTTAACTTCCAACTAAAAAATTTGGAAGTTTGTACACTACAAAACTTTACACAAGTAATACTACTCATCTAGACCAATCCAGAATATACCATGAAAGTAGCAATAACCAGCCCAAGCAAATGATAGGATGCAACGAAGCTACAAAATAACTAATACCTTCAAGAAAGAGAAGCAATGTCTATCAGGTAGCAATTAAGCATGGAAATATAAGTAAAGCATGTAGCAGTTATGACAGGGAAAAAGATAATATGAGAAGAACGGGAAAGAAACAGGAAAAAATAGATAAATTAGCGGCGCATAGGTACTCGTCACCTCATATATACGCCGCTCACATGTATGTCATATAGCAAATAAGTCAAGGGTTCCTAATCCCTCGAGCCAAAATTAGACACGACACTTACCTTGCTCCACGAGCCACTTAATGCTCAATTACTGTTTTTCCTCTAGTATTCACCTTGAAAATACGCGTATCTAGCCACAATAAACTCAATAACCTCAAATATTTCTAAAGGAATCAACTGCAATGCATAAATTTAGATTTCCCAAACTTTTTCCAAAAAGTCAAAAATGACCCCGAGCCTGCTTGGTCAAAACCTAAGGTTCGAACCAAAATTCATTTACCTATTCACCCCCAAGCCCGGATATATAATTGGTTTTGGAATCCGACCTCAATTCAAGGTCTAAATCTCCAATTTTTCAAATCCCTAGTCTCTACCCAAAACCCCCTAACTCTACCATGAACACTTTAGATTTTAGCTTGGAAATTTATGAAATGCAATGGGTAATTGAAAGAAAGTAGTTTAGAATCACTTACCAACAAATTGGAGAAGCAAATGTCTTTTGAAAATCGCCATCTACGTCTTCTAGTTATAAATTTTTTGAAAGAATGGCAAAATCCTGTTTTTGATTTGTATATGGCAAAATCGGAGGGTCCAATTTCCCGTCATCAATGAATATCGGAAGATCTCCTAGAAGCCTCGAGGCTGTAAAGATGCACTCGAGTCTTCTCCCTCGGAGCCCATCGACACCCGACCTTAAAAAGATATCGGTCGGGGCTAGAGTAAAAATGGGAAAGTCCCCAAGACGCGGCTAAGTCTGACAAAGCCTAGCCAGGCTATTTTGAGTCCTAATCGGGGCGTCACTTCCAGCCATCCCATCTCCACAGCTTTACAGCTAACGGATGCATTGCCGTATAAGCCTCCCCCCTTCTATATAAAGGGGATTTTTACTATTTTATAAAAGACTGATGTTTCTCCAAAGACTCTACATGAAATATATGATAACTCTCTCTCTCTTTTCTCTCTAATACACTCTCTTGATATTGTTCCTCTATTTTATTATCTTCATACTTGTTCCACATTTAATGCTTATCATTGGCCATAAAGAGCCTCCTTTAATATTATTGCATCTATTAGCCCTTCCCCGAGTGCCCCTAATAGCTCGAGTCCGAGATCGGGACCCGACCTCGAGGCCCCAAATTGACTAGCTCGAGGACCCGAATGACTATCTCTCGGTTCGATTACCGCTTTATTTTAGCTCGCGTCTCACCATTAAACTTCACACACCTAGCATATACTTCTCCACAACTAGCATAAAAATAGATCACGTATTTTTAGAGTCCCATCAATAAATTTAATTGTTATTACCATTTTCACAGTAAATAGTTTGGCGCCCACCGTGGGGTTAAAAATAATAGTGATTATTTTCTTGCTAGTTTCGTTACACAACGCAAGTTATCTTTCACACTTCTTCTTGTCCAAGATCTTTGATTTCAGGTCAAAATGTCTGGCTCAGTGAATAGAGTTGAGAATAACAACCTCGAAAGCCACAGAGAGAACGGTGTGGCTATTCCAATCGTCGGCGCGCCACCACTGAACCCCGATAACGCACTTGGACAGATTCCAGCGGATGCAGGTTAGCAAGACGCAGAGCAGGTCGACAAAAACTCACACACCAACAGGAGCATACAATAAGACGACCAACAGGAAGCCCAAAAAACCCCAGCTCGGAAAGAACAGAAATTTAGCCTTCATGTTATTTTTGAAATGTTGTAGGCACAACAGTTGGCTATCGCTCAGCTGCAAAGCCGCCCAAAAAATCCCAGCACCGTAGCACTAGAGACAACTCCACCGGACGAACAGGTACCAGAGAGACTGAGAAATAATGGTTCGATAGCCGACCCTGCTGTCGTAAAAATGCTCGAGGATCTTACCAGAAGGATCGAGTCAGGCGAGAAGATGGTAGCTTCCAACGACAAGAAGGTTGAAACTTTCAACTCCAGGGGCGACCAAATCCCAGGCACGCCCTCGGTCTTGAAAGGCGTAGATTCGAGGAAGTCATTCCTGGGCGCGCCCCAGTCCCAAAAGTTCATGCATCGGCCGTTCCTGGAGGAAGCAGATCCGAAACCTATCCCAAAAAAGTTCAGAATGCCGGAACTCCCAAAGTACAATGGGACCTCAGACCCCAACGAGCACGTTACCTCCTACACATGTGCAATAAAGGGCAACGACATAAAAATTGAGTCTATCTTACTGAAGAAGTTCGGGGAAACTCTCTCGAAAGGGGCTATGATTTGGTACCATAATCTAGCTCCCAACTCCATAGAATTATTCGCCATGCTGGCAGACTCCTACATAAAGGCAGACGCCGGTGCCATCAAAGTAGCAACGAGGAAATCTGACGTATTCAAGATCAAGCAAAGGGAGAACGAAATGCTGTGAGAGTTCGTGTCTCACTTTCAAACATAACGAATGGAACTACCATCGGTCTCTGACCACTGGGAGGTATAGGCCTTCACTCAAGGACTGAACGAGCGTAGTTTAGTGGCTTTGCGGCAGCTGAAAGAAAATATGATGGAGTATCATGGCGTCACCTAGTCAGATGTCCACAACCGATACCAGTCAAAGATCAGGGTCGAGGGTGATCAATTGGGAGTCCATTCGGGCTCAATATACCCGAACAAGCTCTTAGCGAAGGAGTCGAAGCCAAACAAAGAAAGGTATCAGCCATACACCAAAGACAGGAGAAATGCCCTGAGACATAACCCGCCTCAAAACGACTGACCGATCAACTGAGGGTAGAATCCCCGAGGGTTCGTTAACAAAGCCAGATTCAATGAAAACACGGGGTCAACAGGGGCACCACTCCTATCAGAATACAACTTCAATGCTGATATTTCAGACATCATATTCGCCATCTACAAAATCAAGGATACCAGATGGCCCAGGCCTATACAATTGGATCCTTCCTAAAGGAATCATAACCTAGTATGTGAATTCCACAACATGCATGACCACAGAACCGAGGATTGTCACTAGCTACAAGAGGAAGTGTCCAAATTACTCAGCAAAGGTCATCTTAAAGAATTCTTGAGTGATCGAGCCAAAAATCAGTTCCGAGAAAGAGAGGCGGCCAAGGAGAATGAAGAAAACGAGCCACGGTACATTATCCACATGATATTAGGGGTCATCGACGCTCCTCAAGAAACCGTGATGAGAGGGACAAAAATATCCATCACCATAGAAAAGCGAACCCGGGGATACGTACCTGAAGATGCCCTGACATTCAACGAGGAAGACTCCGAGACCCTGTCCCAACCTCATAACGACGTACTGGTAATCTCTTTCCTCGTAAGTACATTTCAAATAAAATGTGTACTCGTGGACCCAGGTAGCTCGACCAATATTATCAGGTCAAAGGTAATAGAGCAGCTCAGACTGCTAGACCAAATCGTGCCCGCCACTCGAGTCCTCAACGGATTCAGCATGGAAAGCGAGACAACAAATGGAGAGATCACTCTCCCTGTCAGCGTTGCCGGCACAACCCAAAATGTCAAATTTCATGTCATCGAAGGAGACATGAGGTACAACACCTTGTTCGGATGACCGTGGATACACTGCACGAGAGCAGTACCATCCACCCTCCACCCTCCACCCTCCACCAGATGATGAAATTCCCAACAAAATATGGGATCAAAACCGTCTACGGAGAGCAGCACACGGCAAGGGATATGTTCACGGTGCACGACGTGACACTGACGTCAATATCTCTACTCTCGAGTGAGCCTAAGGATATTCAAACTACATCTTCAGCTAATCCCGATTAAACTTAGCGGAGGACCGTACCGAGTCCTTACCACAAACAACAGAAGCGTACCAGACCTCGGAATGTCGCCAAACGCATCCCGCAATAAGGTATAACCAATTTCTTTTTCAGTTTATATTTTATACTAATACTTTATACAGGCACTCGATCAAAGCGGTCAAAATCCCACACCCAGCCCGAAGACCCTAAGGTTTTAAAGGCATTTGTGTACTCTTTTCGTTCGATCAAGCTTTTGTCCCGAAGAGGGTTTTGTCGGCAAGGTTTTTAATGAGGCAGCACCTATATGCTACCTAAGGGGAATCCAACAAGTCTTCAAGGATTATTTTTCTATCTATCACGAGCACCAAAGGACATCCTTTCGGAAGATCATCCGCTTAGAAGAACCAAGAAATGCCTAACAGGGTCCCAATGGGAAACTGATGTACCGGACCAAACGGTCGAATGAACCGTGTCCGCACAGTCGAGCCCCCGATGGTGGGAGCATATGTACTAGTGCCAAATAATCAAAGAATTTTTTTTGCCAATATGACTCATGCTCCAAATAAAACCCAGCATTTTTGCCAGAATGATTCCTCCGTCAAAAAACGTCCCGAATAATCGAAGACTGGCATTAATAATTTGGCACCCGCATGACCTCATGGTTGAAACTCCAAATTAGTAAGTCCTCGACGAGGAAGCATGAATATCATCAAATATCTCCAAAAAGAAAGTGTCCAAAGAATACCAGGAGACTGGCATCAAAGAACTCAGCATACGCACGACCTCAGGGTCAGAATCTCCAAAGTCGTAAGCCCTCAATGAGGCAATCCCGAGCTCTCGAGTAATGACTCTCAAGCCAAAACGAACTTGATGACTCAGAGACTGTCGCCAATCACCAATCAACAAAAAACTCGAGGCCGTAAGACCCAGAGCGGGTAGAATCGGTCTTGCAAAACTTGCACAAAGTAACAATACAAACTGTAAGACCTTAAGCAAGGCATGAATCATACATGTAACAAGTATCAGCAAAAACTGTAAGACCTCAAAAGACATGAAAGTTTTGTAAGAACTTACTATATGCATAAAATCAATCTCGAAGTTCAGGCTATATATCGAATTTGTAAGACCCCTAAAAAGGCATACCCTCGATATAGATGCCTAAACTACTATACTCGGGACCAAAAAATAGCTCCGGCCAAACATAAATAACTACGGTCATACGACTGCACCAGCCAAACTAACGCGACCCACGGACGCCCGACCATCGCTACAAACATAGGCCATTACTTCGAATCTACTTCGATAAGACCGATTAAACAGGCTACCCTCAACAGGCAAAAGGGCTTCGACCATGTCTGCTCCAAATCATAAGGCTTCGAGCTACTCAGCCTATGATCCAAACCTTACGATGTGCTCGAACATCGCCACAAATGACTGGAAATCGAGGTTCTTCCCGAACGGATGATAGGTCAGGCAAAATCATTGGAAAAGTCCTTAATGAGAGGAAAATAAAGCCTACAGATGCCTAAGGGCAAAGCGTAAGAGCCATTGTCACCAGCCTAGCGAGCCTCAGGGCAAAATATATGCCTAAGGGAAAAGCATAAGAGCCATTATCGCCAGCTTAATGAGCCTCAGCGACACACATATGCCTAAGGGAAAATCATAAGAGCCATTGTCGCATGCCTAATGAGCCTCAGGGCCACACACACTCCTAAGAGCGAAGTGTAAGAACCATCATCGCCATCTTACACAAAAGATCGCTTCGATTAAAGGAGTAAGAGCCATTGTCGCCCGCCCATGGAAACATAAAAAGCTTAAGGGATATATGAACTCGAGTCGAAACCTGACTCGGAGGCTTTACCCAAAATAGTTGAACAGAATCATAATTGCTCAAATGCCTGCTTACGATAAAGTTCGCATCGACCAAGCGCGTAAGAGCCCCCGGGCTTGCCTAAAGAGCCCCAATTCCATATCTCGAGTCTAATGATTTCAACTAGCTCAAAGGTTAGATCAACCTGGTTCAAATATTGACAAATAGAAACATAGAAGATACAAATTGCCTGATTTCCCCCTTATGCATACAAATGATAAAATATGAATTTCGTTTACAACACGCTGTGAAAGCTATATACATAAGAACAAAGAAAGAAATAAAACGTCCCCCCCTTTGGGGACTATGGACCGGTGGCCCCTTCCTCGCCATTTTTAGCATCGGACAAAAGGAACTTGGCATCATACTCCTACCTCTTGGCTTTCTCAATCTCTGCCGATAGATCAAAACCTCTGGCATAAATCTCTTCGAGGGTTTCCCTCCGAGATTTACATTTCGCATACTCCTTGCTACTACTAGCAAGATCAATGGCTCTCCTCAGCTTAGCTATAGCAACAAAAACACTTTGTACCGCCCCCTTTTAATCTCCTCCGCGGGGAAGAGTCCGGGTTCGACATTTATGGGGTGTAATGACTCATTTACTTTTGGGAATTGGGTATTTGAAGAGTTGCCACCTAACGAGTTAAGGTGCGTTTGGGCACCTAGACTAATTAACTCTTGGGTTGGTGTGTATTACCAGAGATTAGGATAAGGGCTTGAGGTAACCTCGAGGGGAAGGTGTTAGGAACCACTCTTAGTCCACAACTGTGGGTCCCGGCCGAACTCATATTCACAAATTAGTCCAAAATAAACAAACAGTTGAAACAAATAATTGCAAGCAGAGCATGTTGGGCATTATATAACTTAAATAATAAAGTAAGAATTTAAACAGGTTCCTTGTATAAAAAGGAAAATAGAGCTTAAAGTAAAGAGGATTTGGGGAGAGGGAGGTCCTATATTGGTTAGCCTATATGATTATATCAGTACAATGACCGGTAATCACTCCTTGAAAAAGGGCTACCTGTGGCATTAGCGCACTAGTCATCATATCCATGTCTACCCTTCCCACCCCTTTATTGGTCATGCCAAGCGAATGTTTGGTCATTGATTCCTATTGCGTGCTGCTACCCGTCCCTTCTTAACGGTCCCGGAGGGTGTTAGGACCTCTACCTATGGGTGATTCTAGATGTACCCCTAAGGTTTTAAAGGCGACAATCAAAAATATCTAGGACTTTCACATAATAGGAGCAATTAAGAGGATCACAATTTCCTCCTCAAACAAATATACAAGCAGCATGACTCAAACACAGTTAAGGTATTTATTTATTAAGGTCCTAAATCATGATTTCTAAGCAATTATGCAGAAATAGACCACTTTCAGATTCAGAAGTTATAACCTAATAGTTGCATAGTGACTCCTTTTAAATAGCTTATGAGAATCAGAAATGTTGAACGATGGAAACAACATCAGGAAAATGCATGTTTTGAAAAATACCCTAAGGCTTGCCTATGTGTAGTACTATGTCTATATATTAATGCAGAGACACACAAGTTTTCAAAATAGATCCTTTTTGACACTTGTAAGCAGGATATCTAATGAGGTTAAGTCGAATTTGAAAGAACAAGTTTCAGGAAATATCATCACTTAATAAGGCCAATTTTAAGAAGTAAACTAGATGAAAATAAAATTGACTCATTAGACTAATTAGATTACTAGGAATGGCAATCCCTACAGGCATGGTGTCTATATTTAAAATGATTAAAGACACGTTTGTTTGAGGCACTATGAACATGATTTCTAACATGATGAAAATGCAGAACCTTAAAAACGTGATTCCTGTTTGATGCAAACGACACTGGAAATGAAGTCTTGATAGGCATGATTTCTATTATGCAAAGCAATCAGGTTTAAAAGAGTAAATCCATATGAGCATGTTTTCTATTGAGTAAAGAAGGCAGATTTTTAAAAGTAAGATCCTAAGAGCAGGATTTCTACCTTTGTTACCCCACAAAGTATACATCTACCCACCTCTTTTTGCTAAGTACCCCCAAATTTCTGTTTACAAATTATTACAGACCAATAAATGAATTACATAAGTAAAAATAGAAAATCAAGAAGCTATTCTATAGAGAGCCTGCAATTAGGCCCAAGTTTCCCAGAAGCCTCCAATGGTCTTTCAAGCCTCGTTTCCATAGACAAATCAGAGTCTAGGTGCATCAACGTTCCCTAAGGGTCTCAAGGACCCGGGCAATGCTTACACCCTGGACTTAGTAGCCAAGCATTGAACTAGTGCAGTGTGGAAAGGCCAACCTCAGTACGCCAGTGTTCAGATGGTTCTCAAGAGGATCCCAAGGCAGTACACATACTAGAGGGGGCAGAACTTATTAACTAAAAATGAATTGGAAGTGCAGGACACATGTTGAAAGAATTTTATTAAAGATTGGACCTAAAAGTCTGTTTATGAAAGCAATTAATAAGGTAATAGAGGTTGTTTGAAAAAAAAGTTGTAGTGATACACAAAGTCAAGCACTTTAGTAGTCATAGAGTCCAACTAAACTCAGAAGTGAGACAAGGGTCAAGGGTTTGGGAATACACAGCCATTTGACTGCAAACACATAACCCCAGCAATGGTATTTGGACTGGTTTTGGACATACTCAGAAATAGTTGAAACTGGCATAATCACGAATCAATAAGGAAAAAACATAGACTCATAGAGGGGGATAGGGATTTGGGATTCATAAGAATGGTAAGAACACATCAGGTAAAGAAAATAATTGTCCAGGCATGTTTGGATCACACAAGGGAATTCATGAATTAAATGGGAGGGGAGTCATACTAACATGCTGATAATATAGCCTAACTACAAACTTCACAACAGTACCACAAGTAAAAGCAGGCTATATATAAAAGAAACTGAAACAAGAAGAGAAACATGTTATTGTTGAGGCTTTAAGTTAAACTAGGACATACCAGTGAAGATAGAAGCAAGCAGAATGATAGAACCAAAGGGTACAAATGACTAGCCTTGGCTTGCAGCCGGTTAGTAGTAGCAAATAACACAAGGCAGAAGGGAGAAATAAAGATTTTTATAAGAGAGGAGTTTTGAAAGCAAAGTGTTGGTGCCTTGTTTGTGAAAGACTTAGAGTATTTATAGTTGAAAGTAGATAGTGAAATAAGGTAAAATAATAGTAGTACACTAATTTAAGAACTCAGAATCAATCAGTCGGAGAATCAAGGAAGAACTTCCTTAATTTAAGGGAATTAAAATCAAACGGAAAGATTCATTACCATATAAAGCAGGAAGAAGAATCAGTGCATTTTTTAAATAAGGTAAGAGTCAAAGTTCAGTAGGCATAGAGTAGTCAATTAGGACCAAATTCAGAAAAAACCCAATTAAGGAAAGACTAAGTGAACAAATTAACATGGTAAATAAGGTAATGAAATTAGTTAATTTAAACAGACGAGGTAAAGGTTTTAGGGATTTAAAAGAAGATCTTTCAATCACCATCAATTAAAGAAAATCAGAATCAATCATGGAGAGTCATGATTTTATATATTTCACCATATAAATAGAGACGAATGAACATGAGTAACAAATAAAACACGGTCAGTTATATAGACAAGAAGAAACAAGAGATGAGCTAACACAATCATATATGGATGATATAAGTAGGCTAATGATTCAGCAGAATATATTCGAAACATGGGGGACCACAAGAGATTAACAAGAATCAGGTAAACAGGCTAACACACAGAAACAAAGTAAAGAAAATCATGCTAACACACAGAAAAGTAGTAGAGAAAATCATGCTGGCACACATAGAAATGAAGTGATGAAAATATTTAAAAATTAGGGCTTTTAACAGAGTCAAGTCAAAAAGTAGTAGGAACAAAAAGTCGGTCAAAATAAACGAGGGAAAAAGGTTTGATCATAAGGAAATCGGTTAAAACAGGTGTAGAAAGAAATCCGAAAAAACCCTAGTTTTCAACGAAAGTAAAACGGTTTAGAATGGAGGATCCTTCAGAGGAAAGCTCGGTAATAAGCAAATCATAGGAGAAAACAGGATTAAAGCATAAAAATAACACGAATCTGAGATTCAAAAGAGAGTTAGGGTTTTATAGGGAACCCAAATAGAAATCAAAAGAACCAATTGTAACCTCACAAATCGTAACACATATGGTGTGATTTTTCCCAAAATCACACTAGAGAAGCCTCGAACAACAGAATTAGAAACCCTAGGTCTCAATCGACATGGCCCAGGACCCTTGAGGGCCTTAGAGATTATGAGCAAGGTGGTGGAGTGACCATTGGAGGCTTGGGATTCGAGAGATAGTCGTCGGAGATGACCGGAGAAGGAGGCGAGTAGAGGAGTCTAGGGTTAGGTATGAGAGAAGTGCTGAGATGAGAGAGCATCTGAAGACGGCGGTTTAGAAGAAATGATTTAGGGTTTGGGGTCTCTCAAAATTAAAAAGGAAAGGAAGAACGAGGCCGTTGATCTAAAAGATCAACGATCAGGATTTAAAATGGCTTGGGTCGGGTAGGGTAGTTGGGTCTGGGTCGGGTTATTTAATTAGAAGATGGGGTTGGGAATTGGTTCGATTTTGGCTATAATTGAAAGCCAAATTTGGCTATTTAATTTTAATAAATAATAGGTGATAGTTGGAAAAATAATTTAAGGTGACAAAACGTTTTAAAATACATAATTAACATTTTAAAAATACATGGGCCAATTTTATGCATATAAAATATAATTATATTTTAAAATGGGTTAAAATTATAATTATATGGAATTTAACTTAAAAATACTAAAAGTAATTATAAAAATACATTAGCCATATTTTGGCATAAGTATAGAAATCAAATAAATTATCAAAACAAAAATTTTTGAAATAGTTATTGGGGATTTTATGGATAAAAGGGGAAAAAATAAATCTATTTACTCCCTTAAAATTATGGGGAAAATAATGAAAGCATTATGCATATTTAAAACATATAGAAAAAAATTGGGTATCAACAGCTGCCCCTCTTTACCCGGAAAGGATGTAATAGTTTTTGGGTAAAGAAATGATGGCCAATTTTGACCGAATGGGATGCTTCAGAAGACGGAGGCCGAACTTCGATTTT